>CAUYRT010092024.1:0-24157 GCA_963574885.1 Lepilemur ruficaudatus | reverse complement strand
CAATTAATTTCTTTCTATTTATAGTAGAGACGGGGTCTCGCTCTTGCTCAGGCTGGTTTCGAACTCCTGAACTTGAGCGATCCACCCGCCTCGGCCTCCCAGAGTGCTAGGATTACAGGCGTGAGCCACCGCGCCCGGCCAGCTCTTCAAATTATGTAAAAAAAAAAAAAAACAAAAAACAACAACAAAACCCTACATTGCAGTGTGACTATATACTATCCACTGCACAGTCAGTGTTTCTTAAATTCAGCAATAACATTTGATTTTTAAAATATGTCTCATGTAGCTTTGAAAAAAACAATTCTTGAATGATAAAGAATTAGAAAAGTGGATGACTCTGAAAGAATTACCTTAGACAACATTACATCCAAATGTCTCATTTTACAGAGAATGAAACTGATGCTCAGAGAGATTAGGAGGCACATCCAAGTTTGCACAGCAGGTTGGTGGACCAGGACCAAGTTTTACCCGACCCCATCCCCAAACCTCAATATAGGTGTTTTCCACTGCTGCTCAGGTAAGATTTCATGGGATTTTTTAGGCCTAGAACATTTTTGGAAGATGGTTTTGTGGAGTAGAGACAATTTAGAGTTGGACTATGAAGGAGCAGCTATGAGGCTAGAGAGAGGACGGTCCCCAGTTTATCTGCTCTGGTCTAGTCAGGTGCAGCCCATTACTGCCCTCTCTCTTTCCTTCTCTCCCTCACAAACTGGCTTCTCCACCAGCATGGCCTGTCTCAGTGAACAGTCTCACCTCCTACCCAGTTGCTCAAGCCAGAGACCTAGGCGATCCTCCTTGCTCCCAGCCCTCATGTCCCACATTCAAACCAACAGCTGATACAACTAATTCTACCTCCTAGTTACCTCTCGGGTCATCTCTCTGTCCCCACAGCTGGCCCAAACTACCATCGCCTGTCATCAGCACTGCCTTGGCAGCCTCCCAATTGAATGTCATTGTGTCCCATTTTTGCCACTCATCCCAATCCATTTTTCATTTACAGCCAGAGTGATCTTTTGAAAATGCAGATCTGACTATATTCTGCCACCACTTAATACTCTTTAGGAACAGACGTTACTCTCAGGATAAAATAAAAATTCTTTAACCTTGCTTTCAAGCTAACTATTCCTGCAAGGATGGAGAAGAAGAGACAGGCAATGAAGATGTTAAACCAATAGGACTGGTGATTGATTTGCTGTAAAGGAGATTAAAAGAAGCTGTCTGGGAGATGACATCCAGGAGTCTAGTCTGAGTGCCTCACCACCTAGGCAGGAAAGAAAGTGCCATGCATTAAGTTTAACCTTCAGAAGGCAGAGACCCAGACAATGCCCACAGAAACAGATATAGGAGCAACTATGAGAGCAGCTGGGTGTGAACATGTTAATTTAGCCACGCAATGGCTGTCCCAAGAGCCTTCTAAATTTACAATCACTTCAAGACCTCAGCCAAGAGTACTATTTTCTTCCATAATTAAGGGCCCAATGATATTTTAAGTTTTAGAGTAATTTATTTTGCAAATAGTAACCAAATGACATCAGTGGAGCGGAGTTACCTTCATGTCATGCTATAGTTGAGATAAGAATAAGGTCAGTTTTCTTTGTTGACTCCATCAGCCCAATGCAAGAGCCTCGATTTAGACAGAAGAAAAATTTTAAAGTAGTAATTTATTTAACTCTTTTGATGGGCTTCCTCTGGAAACACATCAAGATGAGGAGGAGAAATATTCCCTTATTACACCTAGTTTTAGAAGATTTAACTTTTCATTGATTTTAATACCATTGGATTTGGATGTCTCCCAGCCTTGGCAGAAGAGAAGGGGGTGGAAGACTTCATCATCAGAAGGCAGCTTCTCTTCTTTTTCTTATAAGTCAACCTTATAAGAAAGGTTGAAGTCAGAGCCTCTCAGAACTTTAGAGCCAAAGAGCCCTCAGATATCACTGCCCCATGCTTTCATTTCACGGAAGAGGAAGCAGAGTCTCAAGAGGATAAATGTCTGGTCAACAGCCACAAAACTAGTTAGTTCCTAAGGCACTATTAATAGTTCTTTTGATTCATAGCTCAGGGCTCTTTCCATATTCACAACCCATTGCAAATCAGACTTCTCAGCTATAAAATGTATGTGTTTTCCAGCAATGTTTTCAACATTATATTTTATGTGTGAGCAAACAGCGTAACAAGGACTATCTTTTAAAAGATTGTGCTATGAAACCAGAAAGTCTCAAAAAGTTTCATGCAGCTTGTTCCCAAAGCGACGTTTTATCAGATTTGGGTAACAAATATTCTTATACATTTTTAGAATGAAGGAGGATGTGATTGAAGGGAGATTTTTAAAAAGGAAGAGTACAGGGTCCTTTCTCCTTGACCTCTCTGCCAAAGGTCCTGGACTCAGGAGAATTTGTCTAGCCTGCTTGAGGAAGATTGTCCAAGAAGCCCAGAAGGTTTCTTCCTTATCAGGCTAATCCATTTCATTTTTAACAAATGTAGCAGGCCTCAGGCATATAAAGATGAATGATCCCCTTTATCCTGAGAGCTTAAAATCCAGTGAGGTATGTAGACAGAGGCACAGATAGGGCTGGCCCTCCAAGTCCATGGGTTCCACATCCATAGATTCAATCAACCATAAATCAAAAATATTCCAGAAGAGCCAGGTGCGGTGTTGCACACCTATAGTCTCAGCTACTTGAGAGACTGAGGCGGGAGGATCACTTGAGGTCAGCAGTTCAAGGCAAGCCTGGGAAATATATATATAGAGAGAAAAAAGTAAATTAAACCTATAAATAAAAGGGTTTATTTAAAAAGAAAGAAAAGAAAAAAATATCTGAGGAAAAACAACAATACCACAATAAAAAGTACAAATAAAAACAATACAATGAAACAACTATTTACATAGCATTCACATAGCATTTACATAGCATTCACATTGTACTAGGTATTATAAGTAATCTAGAGATGCTTTAAAGTACAGGGGAGGATGTGCATAGGTTACATGCAAATACTACACCATTTTATATAGGGACTTGAGCATCCACAAGTTTTGGTATCCACGGGGGTCCTGGAACCAATCCCCCCATGCATACAGAGGGACGACTTGTAACTCTATTCCAGACCCAATGTGGTTGGTGTTTAGAGCAGCAGCATTAAGGCATTTGGGAGCTCAGAAAATGGAGAACCAATTTTGACAGGAGGGGGAAAATCAAGGCAGGTTTGGGAAGAAAGTGCCATTTGAGCTCCGCCTGGAGAGTCAGGCAGCATATCAAGGGGTAAAGGGGAGGAGAAAGGCATTCTCAGCCACAGTCTCCCAAGAGAAAGGCTGTGAGGGAAGATCAAATACGTTCCAAGTGGGATGAAAGAAAGAGGGAAAGTTGGGAACAGAGAGTGTAGCCTCCAAGGAGGGGATTGAGGGGAGACCACCCCTGGAGGAAGAAGAAGATGTTCTAGACGCAGCAGAGAAAGGGAAGCTTGTTCTGGCATCCATGGACCTCCCTTACCACGTGGGTGCTCTGCATCTTCCTCCTCAGGCGTTCACAGTTCTCACACCTTCTTGCTTTGTCACGGCTGGCTTGACCAGCAAGTATGGCAGATGTTCATTTATACCACACGTGTTGCCTCGTGGATGGCTCAGAGTAAGGTGATATCCCGAGAGAATATCAGCTGCCACTTAGAAGCTCAGAGAGGGGAGAACAGCCTCAATAGAGTCTTCAAACTCCAAGGGGTGGTGTTGAGTTCCAGAGCATGAAGAGAAGACCTGCCTCTGGGAACTACCTCACATGGAGAAAAATTTCAACATATATATGTATAATATATATACACCAGAAAGAAAATATGTAGATGTGTGAAGAGGAAGAAAAACTGCCAAGAAAAATAAAACATATGGATTAATTGGTCACCATGTTTAAAAATGAAATAAATTTTTATTTTTTTGAAACCTGATCTGGCTTTGTTGTCTGGGCTGGAGTGCCATGGCATCATTGTAGCTCACTGCAACCTCAAACTCCTGGCTCAAAGCAATCCTCCTGCCCCAGCCTCCTGGGTAGGTAGGCCTACACGTATGCACCACCATGCCTGGCTAGTTTTTCTATTTTTGGTAAAGATGGGATCTCATTCTTGCTCAGGCTGGTCTCGAACTCCTTACCTCAAGTAGTTCTCCCACCTTGGCCTCCCAGAGTGCTAGGATCACAGGCATGAACCACTCTGCCTGGCCTAAAAATAAAATAGACTTTTAACAAACAAAAATTATAAGCATTTATTAAGTGCTTACTATATGCCAGACTTTGTGTTAAATGTTTTGGGGGCATTATCCCCCGACACACGTGGAAAGCCGAATTAGTATCTGAAATTTGCTTGATGAGAGTAGAATCTGAACTAAGTGAGCCAGTTGCTTGATGCTAATGGTTTGTCTCATAGAATTAGAGTGACCAATTCATCCTGGTTTGCCCAAGACTTTCCTAGTTTTAGCACTGAGGTTATACATCCTGGGAAACCCCTCAGTGCTGGGCAAACTGGGATAGTTGATCACTCTACACCAAGTTATCATGGCCCAAAGTTTCTCTCCCCTCTTTTTAGTGTTTACTTGTGGAGAGGACTGCACATGTGTCCCGTTGAGGCACTGTCTCTCCTGGATAGCAGTGGACGAACACCAATTGCCAAAGAACAATTTTTATATCTTACGGCCCTTTCCAATTATTCCGTGCTTTCTTCCTATATCTAATGCCATAGCTTCATCTTGAAATGGTGACACAGAACTACAGATTGGCTCACTCAATTCCATTCCCTCTTCTCGTGTGTCTTCCTGCTCTGACGTGGTGGAAAGCTTGTTCTCCAGAGCAGCTTGCAACTGGAACTCCTCATGTGACTTAGCGTCTGCAAAGCAGGTGCAGTGATGTGAGTCTTGGAAGGAGCGAGTGAACAAAGCAAGTTATTGGCCACGTGCAGGGAGAACAGACCCGCTGGCAAGCACAGTGGCAGCAGACAGCAAGGGCAGGGCAGCTTGTGGACTCAGCAGCTTTCTGATCACGGCGGAGGCGTGGTGCTTCTGCAACCCTCCTGGCAATAGCTCCCCTAGCAGGTCAATTCTTCTGAGAAGTTCAGGCTAGATTATCTACCTTCAGACCTCCCAATGATTTTATGAGCAGTTAGTAACCATTTATAACTCTCCTTTTGCACAAATTAGCCAGAGGATCCTGTCATTTACAACAAAAAACACAGACTGACACAGATGGTATATAGGATGCCATCACCAACAGCTTAATAGTGGCTTCCTGGAATGCTGCATTGAAAATAATTCTGAGACCCCATCCAGGCTCAGTGAGAAAGATGGCCATGGTGGGTTGGGGACCTCTGTTATGGTCCCAGAGACAGAATAATTGCATTTGTGCCAGACTTTTGCCATCTGTGGTTGAGACTATTGACAAAACCATGTCTTTTTTCTTTTGTTTTACAACCATACTGCCATTTTTAAGGTATTGCCTGCTAAGGTGTTGATATGATAAGTTTAACTTTGGAAATCAGAAATTTTAGACATATTTCTTCAACCTTAATTTTAGGCTACAGTGTAAGCTACAATTGTCTTTGATATGAAGGATTGAATAATTGTTGATGTAAGTTCTTGAAAAATGTAAATGCACTGTTGAAAATCTCTTGCTCGGCAAAGATAAAGAAAATAAGATTAAAAGATATTTACATTCTAGTGAGTATTACATATTCACTATATATAGCTGTATATTATAGTATCATATATTACATTTAAGGAGTGCTATAAACAAAGTGATTAGACAGAAGGAACAAAGATCTTATTCAAGTTCAAATCTGTATATATTCTATTTGTTATGATTATAACTTCCCTTTAATATTCAATAGTTTTAGAATAAAATTTTGTTTAATCTTCTATAAAAGTTGTAACATGTTTGTAATAGGAAATTATGTTGTTCAATTGGGCTATAGAATATGACCATTATAGGAAACTAAATCTTCTCAAAATCTAAATGAAGTTATCAGCCTTTTCTTTTCCACTCTGTATGTTGTTCAGTTTCTTCTGTGAGAGAACACTTTGGCACTTTTTACGGCTGTAGAAAAAAATAAAATCACCTTGACTTAATCTAAATGCAACACAAAGCATGATTTTTTTTGACAATTCTTAGAATTTGGGGTTCCTCATGGTACCACTTACACCTAAAAAGGCTCATCTCTCTTGCGGGAATTTTCTCTACTGTAGGGATTTTGCCCTCACGGAGCAAAAGGGTAAGGCTGTAGCAGAGATGTGAGAGGCCATCTAGCTGCTAACATCACATTGCCCAGGCATTGCCTGTTCTGACCCTAGAGTCTACCCTCGGTGAAATTCCTGTGACCAAATCTGGGGCATGGGGGCCGGAAAGGAAACTTTTGAAGTCAGAAAGGGAACTGAAAACAAATTTCAGTTTCTTTCTCATTTCATTAAGAGCAGGTGTCCTCACTAAGAGTCTTTTAGTTGCAAGCAATAGAAATCCACTATAACTATAAACTAATTTTAAAAAGTTGGAGGAAAAAGGAAATAAAAGGTATACAGATTTGGAAGAAAGAAATTAAATTGTCTTTTTCTCACAAATGACATAATTTCAATGTAGAAAATCCAAAAGAATTGACAAAGAAAAATAAAACCCTGTTGGAACTAATAAGCAATTTCAGCAGGGATGCAGGGTACAAGCTTAATACACAAAAGTCAATCACTTTCTTACATTCCAGCAATGAACAAGTGGAAACTGATATTAAGAACATATTGCCACTCACAAACACAACAACAGGGGAGGGCTGGACCTTGGATGACAGGAACTATCATTCCTACCCCACAGGATGTGGTGAGGATCAAATGAGTTCATCCATGTGAAAACAGTGCCTGGTGCATTGCCAGCACTTATTATTATTAGCAATTCATCTGGTTCTATGCTCTTTTATTCTTCTCTGTGGCTTGGTTTTCTCTGCTTCACTGGACCTATTTCCAAGTCTGGACACCTCACAATGGTGACCTCACTTTCTAAGTCCACACCACTCCAGTCCAAGCTAGTGGCCAGATGGAATATGACTCCCTCAGTCTTCAAACCAAATTCTCAGGTGAAAGAGTCTCCTTGGCCCAACTATGGTCACAGAGGCAGAAGAACTCAGCTGTGGAGAGTTGAATTGTGTGTGTGGGATGGGGGGTGAGGGATGGTGGTGGAGGTGGTGGTGGTCCTCAAAGAAAGAAAGGATGTCTTTATGGAATGGTTGATCCTCTCCATATGGGTGAGCCCAGCAACCCTGCCTTTTGTAGTCTTTTGTAGTATTTGCTATGGTTAATTTTATATGTCAACTTGACTGGGCTTAGGGATACCCAGATAGCTGGGAAAACATTATTTCTGGGTGTGTCTGTGAGAGTATTTCCAGATGAGATGAACGCTTGAATCACTAGACTGAGTAAAGAAGGTCACTCTCACCAAAGTTGGTGGGCATCATCCATTGAGGGCCTGAATAGAACAAATAGGCAGAGGAAGGGTAAATGCACTCTCTCTGCTCAACCAGGGACATCAGTCTTCTCCTGCTCTCAGACATTGAGCTCCTGGTTCTCAAGCCTTCAGACTCAGACTATACTACACCACTGGCTCTCCTGTGCTTCTAGCTTGCAGATGGTAAATCAGCCTCCATAATGGCATGAGCCAATCCCTCGTAACAAATATCTATCTGTCATCTATCTATCTCTCCCATTGCTTTTGTCTCTCTGGAGAACCCTGACTAATACAGCACTGTTGGTGCTCATCCCAGATACCTTCCATCCTTCCACATCTGTGTGTTGCTTCCCCCCTCAAGCCCTCCTGTGTGCTCTTGCTCCTAACTTCCCTCAATCACTGGAATCACTTTGCTGACAAGTGTGGAGAGCCAGAAGGGCCTGGCAGTTTTGTCTTCCCTTCCTCCAGGGCAGCCCCGAACCAACTGCCAGCTGCCAGTGAGGGCGTCTGAAATCGCAGCTGCCTTGCCCCGTGTGGGACACTCTGAGGTATAATTTGCCCTCCAGGGTTCCCCTGGGGATTGGGCTGAGGCTGGGACTTTGCCTGAGCTGGCGTTCTGCCTGGGTTCGTCCCTCTGTCCACCTGGCTTCCCCTGGGAGTGTTTTCTTAATAAATCACTTACCCATGACTCCCAGTCTCAGGGGCTGTTTCTGGAGCTCAATTTAAAACAATCCCGCAGATCAAAAATGGGCCTGCACTCATTTGTCAGCCATTAATGAATGTAACTGATGACCATGTGAAAAGGTCATTTCAGTCCTCTGAGATTTGATTTTGTTTCTCATCCTTGCATTCTTCCGTGGGTCCCACCCACAGAGAGAAGCTGTTTGAGAGCCTCATCTCTTGGCCTTCAGAAAATGATCTTCTCGTAAAGAAAACAAGGAAGACAACCGTTTTATTTAAACACACACACACACACACACACACACACACACAAGAGTTTAGTCTGGTATGTGACTTGATCTTCTCTGCTGCTCCCCAGCCACCTATCCTCCACCCCAGTTCCCCTGTCAGCTGAGAGAGCCTTTCTTTTGTATTTTTTTGCATTGATACGTTTATTTCCAGACTTTGTCTATGCATATGCAGATAGCAATATGAATGCATATGTTTACAAGGTTGTAATCATTCTGCAAATTGCCTTTTTAATTTAACCACATATCATGGACAACATATCTATTCTTTTTTCCCCTCAGCTTTATTGAGTTATAATTGACAACACTGTATAAATTTAAGGTGTACAATGTGATACAGATATGCCGTGAAATAATCACCATAGACAAGTTAGTTAATATATCTGTCACCTCACACGGTTATCATTTTTTTTCTTGTGGTGAGAACACTTAGGATCTACTCTCAGCAAATTTCAAGTATACAATTCAGTATTGTTAACTATAGTCACCATACTATACATTAGACTCCCAGAACTTATTCATCTTATAGCTAAAAAGCCATTTTAACTTTCAGAAAAATAGACTCTTCCTGCCAAGTGCAGCTGCCTGCCTGAAATCTAAACATGGGAAAGCAGCAAGTGAAGGCAGGATGAGATGTGACATTTCTAGGGCGAGCTGCCACCTTAGCTGATTCTCACTTAGGGATACTCCTCATTCTCATTGCAGGGGTCACTCCTGCTGGTTATAAGGACGAGCACTGAGAATGGATCTCAGTGAAGAATGTTCTCTCACGGAGGGATCACACAGAGCTGGCTGTGCCCTCAGACCTGGAGCCAACCAAGGACTCCTTTGGGCCAATGGGGTCTGTCCTTTGAGCCGGGTGTGTCTCTGTGCCAGGCAGATGAGATAGTCGGTGGGAGGGTGTGGATTGAGTGTCTCCAGTTCCTTACCCCACTTCAAAACATGCTGGCCACCTCAGCTTGACACTCAGGACTGATATTCTGCCACACAACTTCATCTCTTTGGGCTGAAGACATGTCTAGTGCTAAAATGAAAACCTTCCGAGAGGGGCCACACATTTCCTTGTTGCATTAACCAGGAGTCTTTTGGTTATAAGTCACAGAAACTTAACTTGAAACGTCATAAACATAAAACAGGATTCGATTTGCTCAACAGTCACAGTAGGTGGCCTCAAGCACAGGTAGATCAGGTGCCAAAACAGTGTCATCAGAAATCTTTTTTCCATTTGTCAGCTCTGCTTTTCCCTGTGTTGGCTCCATTCATGGGAGCAAAGATGGCCTTCAGTAGCTTCCTGCTCACTAAGCAGCCCCAAAGAGGGAAGTGTCTCTCCCTGTCATTCCAGCCCACATCTCAGGACTACTTCCCTTCGGCTTAAATGGGTCACATGGTCTTCCATGAACCAATCACTGCAGCTCTGATGGATGAGGCCTCAGTCATTTGCTAATGACTGGAGTGGGGAAGGGAGGTCAGCCCCACCCAAACTGCATATACTGAGAGGGGGAGGGGGTGGTTGAGCAAAGAAAACTTCAGGTGCTCTTACCAAGACAAGAGAGAATGGGTATTAGGAAGGCAAAATCCACACCTGTCCACCACACTTATCGGTTTTCATACCACCAAGGTAATAGCTAGCAGAAAGCAGCCCCCTGCAAGATGAGGCATAGCAGAGATTGTGAAGACAAATCCAGAGCTAGGGCCCCACACTGGGAAAGAAGGCAGGGTGGTGGGATAATGCATTAGGGCTTCTTGAAGAGCTAGGGGAAATCAAGGGCTCTGAGATTTAATAGCACAGTCTGAGTGGCTACAAAAATTTCAAGACCACACAAAAGTAGCAGTAGAATAGCAGGTAATGTGCCAGAAGTTGGGCAAGGGGCCAGCAATGCCACTCATAATTCATACCAATAGGCTTCCCCTTCCTTATATGGTAAACTCAGCCTTCAGCCTTGTTTAACAGGAGTGAAATAGCCTATTAATGCTTTTCTATACCATTAATTCAAGGATCCTTAGTCATGCTTCATGTAGCATGTTGGTGCCTAACAGGCACAATTGTGATAAAACTGAGAAGGGCACTTGTCTTCTTTGCTGGGCTATCCCATTATCTCTCTCTCTCTCTCTCTCTCTCTCTCTCTCTCTCTCTGTTTCTCTCCCTCTCTGAGATAATATGACCAATGGGCAGCTAACATTTTCCAAGTGCTATACTATTATAACCCCCTGAGGTCCAGCCTGTTCTTCCACTCTGCAGATGAGGACACTTGGGTTTGGGAAATGTGACGTGATTTGTCAGCCCGTCAGTGTTGGAGCCAGGCTACCGACCCCAGCCACGGTGCTCCAGAGCCCACGCCTTTAAACCCCACAGGGAAACTGATTATCTGAAACCAGGAAGAACTGGGGAAGTATGGAAGGGAGAATTTCAAGGACAAAAGATTGAAGTTTAAAGCAAGCCGTAATGAGGGGTGGGGGAAAAAAATCCAGGCATATAAGACAAGGCTGTTGACAGTGTGTGAACAGGAGCAAGGGGCCAACAGAAGACGAGAACATGCTGCTCTTTTTTTGCTAAAGATGCTACAACCCTGGTGGAGTGGTCATGTAATGGTACAAATCAAGACATTTTGAGAGTGAGAGGGCACTGCTAATAATTATACTGAGAAGACTGCAATACAGCAAGACTGGCTTGGGCATGCAGGACAAGGGTCTCCCTAACTAAGGCAAGCACAGTAGAGCTGGGGTCTATACTAATACCAGTGATGGAGATGCATGGCTTCATCCACAGCCCCTCCATCCACCACCCTGGTGGGCTGAAGGATGGCCAGTGAGGGGTGTATTAACGGGCACTGATCTTTGTAGCCCTATGCTCTAACCAACTGAGTTTATCTCCAGACACAGTATAGTCGGGGGAAAAAGACATAATTTAAATAATTAAATAACTTATTTAATGAAATCAATAATTAGCTAAGCAAGGCAGTATAGCAGAGTGGTTAATGGATTTTGCTTGGAGGTTTAGATCTCAGCTATGTGACCTTGGGCAAGATACTTAATTTCTGTGGGTCTCAGTTTACTGATCCGTAAAATAGGGACAAGAGCAAACACTATTTGAGCTTTTACTCTGTTTTTGGTGCTGGGCTAAGCACTTTATGTGGATTATTTGATTTCATCATCATAATACCCTGATGAAATAGGTACTATTATTCTCTTCATTTCACAGACCAGAAAACAAAAGCTTAATGGGATTAGGTAACTTGATTGAGGTTGCACAATTAATAAATACGTATTTTATGGGGGTTGGTGATTAAATGAGACAATGCTTATTAATAAATTTTTGCATATTATATCTGATTAAATTTATTAATTGTGGCTGCTTTTATGAGAAGTTCAACATCAGACACTGGGAACAGCCTGCAGCATTCAAGGATTTTTCTGATCCCCATACTCTCACATGTTCTGCTGAGAAGAGAGATGTATATATTCATGTTAGCATGAGAAAATATGTTTAAGCCATCTCTAGTAATTTACACTGATGTTTCACATAACCAAGGCCTCTGTATGACCTACCGAAGAATGGCTAGCAGCCACACTGCTGGGTGAAGTGAAAATGGCACAATACTTAGTATTTGAAATCAAATGACTTCAAATTCCAGTCCTGGCCCATAACCAATATGGCTCTGGACATGTTACTTAGCCTCCTTGAGCCTTCGTCTGTAAAGTGGGTTTAATAATACATGTCTTCCAGGGTTGCTATGAGGATTAGAGATAATATATGCAAAATAGTGCAGTCCCCCTCACATAATAGACACTCAACAAACATGAGTCTTTCTGTTAAAAAAAGCTTAGCATATTGACTGAAAGCCACTAGAAAGCCCTGAATAAATGTAAGTCTTCAATAATGACAATTTCATATTCAGTATTATTGTTATCTCACATTCATAAGTGGATGGTACCAATTTGGATCATATTTCTAACCTACCATATGTGAGGAGGATCCTCTGAATAAAAACCTTGAAATGCTCTTTAATATCCTAAGAGGACAGCATTGTTGACATGACCCATCTTTGAAAGCCCCAAGAATCTGAAACATCCAGGCTGTTCTTGTTGCAGCTGGGAAAATAAAATATACACATGTATCCTTAAACCCAAATAGTTATTTAAAAAAAAATAAAGTATCCTCAGTAGTGGGAAGGCAACAGATACAGGGTGGGGAGGAAGTGAATAGCTGTTCAATCATCTGCCCCAATTCCTCCCAAATCCAGGCTTGTGTGCTAAGAACTCATTCCTGGGTATCCCATGCCCTCCCACCCTCACCTAGACGCTCACATATCTCCGGAAATGCCTTTAGCATTGCAGAGCACAGGTTCTATGGGCACACAGGGACCACGCTATGAATTTGTCTCCAATTCCTGCAAAGTTTCTGGAGCTGTATGAGATCAGTTCAACCATCTCATCCACCCCAGAGTTGTGCCCAGGTGGACAGCACAGGAGAAACCTACTTCATGTGCAGGAAGACACCAGTGCAAATTCCTGGATGCAGATGGATGGTGTGACCTTGGGCAAGTTAGTTAACGAGCTTTTTGAGCCTTGGTTTCCTCATTGGTAAAATAGGGATATTAAAATCTCCTTTGTGTCCTAAAAGAAACAATGTATATTGTATATCTGGAAGAGTGCCTGATACATAATAAAATTTAATAACAGCTATTACTGCTAATAAGTATTAATTGAAAATATCACTGCGTTAGGCAGTAGGACCAGAGAATATAGGACGTAGTCTCTGACCTCCAGAGCTTACAGAGGAGTCCAGACTCACCTTAAATGACCAGCCATTGAGTAGGTGCTCACTTGTGTGGTGTGATGGGGTCTGGAGGAGAGACCGGTGCAGATAGATGCAGGCTGGAGATCCCAAAGAGGTCAGCATGGAGGATGATTGGGGTCTTGACAGCACAAAGAAAGAAAAGGCTCAGTGGGAGTGAGAACGAGCCCAGGGGACAGGAGTGCTACAGAAATGGGGCATTTGGCACTCTGGAAGGAACAGGAGCCACTGCTCACTTCACCCGATCTGCCCCAGGTGACTCAGAATCTTGTCTCAGTGATCAGACAGAGCCCCCTAAAGAAGTCATCTCATCTACTATCACCCGAGATTTCAAATCTCAAGCCTATAAAAAAAAAACCAGCACAAGAGTTGAGAATGAGTGAATCCACACTCGAGTGACAATCATTGCAGGTTTCCTTAAAGTTACTTTGAATATCATATATGATAAACTGTAAATGATACCATGAGTTTCTAATATGAATTGCTCACTCATTTCCAAAAGAAGTTGACGGAAACCTTTAGCTGAGTGTGGTGATGACCTCTGTTCTGTTCTGATTTGGGTTGCTATTTTTCTCTGGCTATTCAGTTCCTACCTCCTCTGTGTCCAAAGTTATTTTTATTCTACAGGGGGCTAAACTTGGAAAAATGCTAAAACTACCTAATTATGCATCAAAGAAAATTCCCCATTTTAGTATAGCACTGTACATTCAGAGTGTTTTGCAATTATATTCCTAAGGAGTTTTTGCTTTCTCTAATGCTCTGCAAAATATCAGCCCAGGATGAATTTTTATCCTGGGAAGGATTTCTCCCTTTATTTGCCTAATTTTGCAGCACTGCTCTTTCTCCTTAGTCAGAACACTTTTTTCCTCTCCAAGTTGCCTCTTTCCTGCCTCAAGTCATGATTGCGAAATAAAAGTGAAGTTTGGTATTTTGTCTTCTTGATGGGAAGAATCAATTCCAGACGAATCTGGAATCAAGCTCAAAATTGTTCTCTTTTGGGACAGGAACACAGATGCCACATTTCCTGGGCACTGCTACTGAAGCATGTATGACTTCATAAACACTTTATTAGAAAAGTACACAATGACAACACAACAAGAATAATTGTTATTAAGCGTGTACCATTTTCAAAATTCACTGTTAAGTTCCATAAGGATGTACCAGAGCTCTTGGGTACTGCAGCTGTTGGAGTTCAGGCAGCTGAGACTCACTGTTACAACAGTCACAAATGCCATGGTCACTCTGTCCAAAATGTCTAGTTGAACTTAATAGCATCTGTCTACCCAGAGGGCAATAGTATGTTTGTTCCTGGCTTGTGAGGGCAATGATATTTTAACTTTTTTTTTTTTTTTTTGGAGAAGTATTGGCCTGGGGCCCCTGGAAACATTGCTTCATTGCTTGGCCTTATAAGACTTTGCTTGACCTATTTTGTGGAGGCAAATTTACCCTGGTCCTAGAGTTTTTTCATGTAAAACAGAGAAATGAAAATTTGTACTGCTGAACAGTTTCCATTTACCTGAGTCAATTACAGCTACTGAAATGACCAGGTTTGTAAGATGCTGTTTTAATGAAAATAAGATCTTCAGATCTAGATTGAGTAAGTCCATGCCTCAAAAATTAAATTTTCTTCTTAGCTCCTACAGTCGCATTCTTGGGCAGGGCCACCATTCTGTGAGTATCAGATTATTATCAACACACGAGGCTCTCTCACCAGGCTACGCCCTTCAGTGGTGTGATCCTTGTGGTTACAAAGAACAGTACAATTCTCTCATCTTGGTTTTTTTAATTATGTAAACAGAATAAAACTCCCCAGCTCCCATCTGCTCACAGACTGAGGCTGAGGAGGACCCTAAGAATCTACTCCTTACAAGATAACATTTCACAGTTAAGGGACTCTGGCTTTTGTGTACTGAAGGAATGTCCATTAAGCAGTAAATGTCTCAGACACAGGTCCCTTTCTTATCTCTGGTTGACCCAAAGATGCACAATTTGGGGGGAAAAAGGGGGGTGTATGATGTCAAAGCACAGGAAGTAACTTCGCCTTGCCTGATAAAGCAACCTTTGAAGTCCTCTGTTAGGCAAGGTAAGAAAATATCCCTTCCTTTTTAAAATTGAGATAGCTTCCTGGGAAAATAAACATTTGCCATTAGAAGGTCGGTGGGTTTGTCTCAACCACTTATCTGCATGTTCTCCCATGGGAAGGTCTCTAAGAAGACCCTACCACGAGTGCCCCTACCTTCCCTGAACAGTGGGAGGCCTTGAAGTCCAAAGCCAGGAGGGCTCCCTCCCTCTCAGCCCTGGACCACTGGCTGGTCTTGAAGTGGTAAACGCTGTGGTCGAATGCACCCTAGAAGCCCCTGAAGAATTATTACAATAAGGTTAAATATTTCAAACTGGAGGAAATGCCCTGCTGGGAACAGACATGGTCCTGGGATGAGTTCCTGCGAGTGGAAGAGGGTCCCCAAAATGTTGGGTGAAGGATGTCTGGGTAAGATAGGAAGGAGAGTTTTTTTTAAAAAAAAAAAATAAAACAAAACAAAAAACCTTTTTTCCTTCCCCTACAGAAAGGCCTGGATTTGAGAGCAGGAAAGAATGATTAGGAATTGCATGCCTTCCAAGTCGCCCTCTTGTAAAAGGTTTAATGCTTTAGGTGTTTTTCTGCCAAAATAGCAGAAAGTCTTTTTTAACACAAAACTTTAATTCTTTTTTTTAGTTTTAATTTTTAGAACAATTTTTTTTTAATTGGGGGAAAACTACAAAGCATTTACAGTACAATGTTTACAGTCACAATTTGTAGTGAGCTGATTTCCCAAAATATATTACCACATAAGTTGACTTATCTTGTTACATTCAAAAACCTACTCTGTCAAAGTAGTCCATAGAGTACATACATAGTGCTCCAACCGTACCTACGTACAACCAACACTTCATTTTAAGTGTACAATTCCCATCAAATTGGTATTGACTGATTAACACTATGGTCCTCAAAGGGTGGGAGCGAACACTGGGGAATTGGGGGATGGGGGGTAGACCCAAGTCTGAGCGACGTGGGGGGTCACTGTGAGGAGGGGTGGGATGTGCTTGAAAAGTAGTTGGGGAGCGGAATTAGGGGTCTCAATAAAGGAAAGGAATTCCTCAAAAACTGATTCATGTGATTAACTGTACACCTCGGTAAATTCACTGAAAACTTTAATTCTTAACCGTCTGTCCCATATGTCCCTAGGTACCCCAAAGCTTGGGTGGCACGTACCCGCAGCATCAGCCTGCAAGGCGCTGGGGTGGAAAAGAGGAGGCTACAGGCGGAGAGGGGTGGCTGGGTGCTCTGCGAGAAAGCCAGGGACCACTGGGGCCTCAAAGGAAGCCCTTTTCTTCCCAGACACACAAAAGAAAGCGGTTTCTTGAAAAGACAAAAGAGGGCTGCTTGGGTCACTTTGAGATGGTCACTGAGTGAATAGCAGCAGCCTGGACGCATCAAAGAGGCAAAAAGGAAACCAGCGCGCGGGCAGCGGGATTTTGATGTGGTCCTCTTCCGCCACCTATCGACAACATCGCTTCATTGCGGTTTCCAAACGCACCTGTTTGCACCTACTTAAAAACCATTCAAGTTTGCAATTTTTCCATGCAAATTAAAATCGAATCCCCAGGGGAAAAGACATACTCTTACAAATTTGGTTTACTTATTTTATTGGGTAAATTAACGTTGATTTTCAGCTGCTAAAATAACAGTATATGGCCATAACAGGGAGGCAGAGTTCTGATAATGTTTTTCTTACATTTGTTTAATGCTTTAGAATATATAAAGGTACTGCATATTTTTAAGGTTTTTGTTGGTTTTCAGAAAACATGATCACTCTAAAGGTATTGAAGGAATTTTTAGAAGAGACATAGTATGTGAGTAATATTAATATTTGTAACCTGCAGAAGAGGTAATTTCTGCAGAACTGACGTTATGGAGCTCCATGGGGAATCGGCATATGCAAGTACAGCATGGAAGGTTGTCCCTGTGTTATGCTGGCCTGTGCGTTCACTGGAAGACTGGGAAGATGCTGTCAAAAGCCACAACCGTTCATATTTTCTGATTCCGTAATCCGGCTTTACAAAGTCTATCACAAGAAAAGAATCAAAAAACGTGAGAAAAATAGTGTGAATAATATTCTTCATAAGATTGTTTAATGTGGCGCGGTGAATCTTAGCACTCTGGGAGGCCGAGGTGGGAGGATCGCTTGAGCTCAGAAGTTAGAGACCAGCCCGAGCAACAGAGAGACCCCATCTCCGCTAAAAATAGAAAAAATTAGCCGGGCATGGTGGCACATGCCTTTAGTCCCAGCTACTCAGGAGGCTGAGGCAGAAAGATCACTTGAGCCCAGGAGTTTGAGGTTGCTGTGAGCTAGGCTGACGCCACGGCACTCTAGCCCGGGCAACAGAATGAGACTCTGTCTCAAAAAAAAAAAAAAAAACAACATTGTTTAATGTTCAGTAGAAGAGACTTTGACATTATGGCTCATTCAGAATATGGAATATTAAAAAACAAAAATTATTTCAGCATGTAGTAATATGAAAAAATCGAGCCTAGGAAGATATAAAATACCTAAGTAGGTAAAAATACAAATATTGAATAAAGCTGGAGAAGAATACTAAAAATATTATAAATGAGTTAGAGTGGTGGAGAGAATCTATACTATGGTTTTTTGGGTTTTTTTTTTTTTCCTTTCATAATTATACAATGAATACAAGAATGCTTTCTTGTTGTGGTACATTTAAATGATACAGAAGTATATAAATTAAGAAGTGGAGGATCCCATTACCTTCCTGCCCCCAGCCTGTCTGCTCCCCGTTAATTGATTGGTATAAGTGCTCCAGATCCTCTTCCTTGAGTTTACACAAACATACATACACACACACACACACATTATATATTAATATTATATATAAGTGTGCCTCAGAGAGATTGAAGGTTCAATTCCAGAATCCTACAATAAAGTGAATATTGCAAAAAAGCAAGTCACACAAATTTTCTGGTTTCCTAGTACATATAAATACTATGTTTACACTATACTGTAGCTATTAAGTGTACAATAACATTATCTCTAAAAAACAACACATATACCTTAATTTAAAAGTAATTTATTGCTAAAAATGCAAATGATTATCTGAGCCTCGATGAGTAGTAATCTTTTAACTGGTGAAGGGCCTTGCCTCAATGTTGATGGCTACTGGCTGATCAGTATGGTGGTTGCTGAAGGTTGGGGTGGCTTGTAGCTATTTCTTAATATAGGACAGTGATGAAGTTTGCCACATCAATTGACTCTTCCTTTCATGAAACATTTCTCTGTAGCATGTGATGCTATTTGATAACATTTTTCCCACAGTGGAACTTCTTTCAAAATTGGAGTCAATCCTCTCAAACCCTGCCACTGCTTTATTGGCTAAGTTTGTGTAATATTCTAAATCATTTGTTGTCACTTTAACAATGTTCAAAGCATGTTCACCAGATTTCATCTCAAGAAACCACTTTCTTTGCTCATGTATAAGAAGCAACTCCTTATCCATTCAAGTTTTATCATGAAGTTGCAGCAATTCAGTCACATCTTCATGCTACTCTTCTAATTCTAGTTCTCTTGCTGTTAATATTTTCACCACATCTGTAGTGACGTGACTTCCTCCACCACAATCTTTTTTTTTTTTTGAGACAGAGTCTCGCTCTGTCGCCCTGGGTAGAGTGCAGTGGCGTCATCATAGCTCATTGTAACTTCAAACTCTTGGGCTCAAGGGATCCTCTTGACTCAGCCTCCCAAGTAGCTGGGACTATAGGTGTGCACCATGACGCCTGGCTGATTTTTCTAATTTTTTGGTAGATATGGGTCTCGCTCTTGCTCAGCCTCCCAGAGTGCTATGATTACAAGCATGAACCACCTTCCCTGACCGACTGAAATCTTAAATCTTTCAAAGTCATTCATGATTGTTGGTATCAACTTCTTCCAAATTCCTGTTAATGTTGATATTTTGACTTCCTCTCATGAATTTTCTTTTCTTTCTTTTTTCTTTTTTAGAGAGGGTCTTGCTATGTTGCCCAGACTAGAGTTGAACTCCTGGGTTCAAGTGATCTTCCCACCTCAGCTCCTGAGTAGCTGGGACTACAGGTATGCACAACCACCTATGAATGTTCTTAATGGCTTCTAGAATGGTGAATACTTTCCAGAAGGTTTCTAATTTACTTTGCCCAGGTCCATCAGAGGAATTACTATCTATGGCAGCTATAGCCTTATAAAATATATTTCTTATATAATAAGACTTGAAAGTCAAAATTACTCCTAGTTCCATGAACTGCAGAATGTATGTTGTATTAGCAGGCATGAAAACAACATTAATCTCCTTGTACATCTTCATCAGAACTCTTGGATGATCAGGTACATTGCCAATG
Organism: Lepilemur ruficaudatus; assembly: GCA_963574885.1. Taxonomy (NCBI): domain Eukaryota; kingdom Metazoa; phylum Chordata; class Mammalia; order Primates; family Lepilemuridae; genus Lepilemur; species Lepilemur ruficaudatus. The sequence goes on along the minus strand of CAUYRT010092024.1, from coordinate 4,525 downwards.
AGCAGTAATATTTTGAAAGGAATCAAAAGGAATATTTTGAAAAGAATATATTTTTTTCTGAGCAGTAGCTCTCAACAGTGGACTTAAAATATTCAGTAAAGCATACTATAAACAGATGTGGTATCACCCAGGCTTTGTTGTTCCACTGACAGAACACAGGTAGAATAAATTTAGCATAATTCTTAAAGGCCCTAGGATTTTGGAATGATAAATGAGCACTGGTTCCAACTTTAAGTTACCAGCTGCATTAGCTCCTAAAAGAGTCAACCTGTCCTTTGAAGCTTTGAAGCCAGGCATTGACTTCTCCTCTCTAGCTATGAAAGTCCTAGATAGCATCTTCTTCAAATAGAAGGCTGTTTTACCTCTATTGAAAATCTGTTGTTTAGTGTAGCCACCTTCATCATGATCTTAGCTAGATCTTCAGGATAACTTGCTGCAGCTTCTACATTGGCACTTGCTTCTTTACCTTGCGCTTATGTTATGGAGATGGCTTATTTCCTTAAACCTCATGAACCAATCTCTGCTAGCTTCCAACTTTTCTTCTGCAGCTTCTTCACCTTTCTCAGCCTTCACAGAATTGAAGAAAGTTAGGGCCTCTTCTGGATTAAGCTTTGTCTTGAGGGAATGTTGTGATTGGTGTGATCTTCTATCCAGACCACTAAAGCTTTCTCCATATCAGCAATAAGGCTGTTTTGCTTTCTTATTGTTTGTGTGTTCAGTGGAGTAGCACTCTTAATTGCCTTCAAGAACCTTTTCCTTTGCAAAGGAAAAGGTGGAAATACCAAGAGAACTAAAATTAGAAGAGGAGCCTGAATGTGACTGAATTGCTGCAATCTCATGATAAAATTTGAATGGATGAAGAGTTGCTTCTTATAGATGAGAAAAGAAAGTGGTTTCTTGAGATGAAATCTCCTGGTAAAGATGCTGTGAACATTGTTAAAATGACAACAAAGGATTTAGAATATTACATAAACTTAGTTGATAAAGTAGGTCCCTTGCATGACTTGCTTAACTGGTGCAAGGGACCTAGCTTTCAGCCTATCTCGGCTTTCAACATGCCTTCCTTACCAAGCTTAACCATTTCTAGCTTTTGATTTAAAGTGAGAAACATATGCCTCTTACTTTCACTTGAACACTTAGGGACTACTGAAGGATTATTAATTGCCCTAATTTCAATATTTTTGTGTCTCAGAGAATAGGGAGGCCTGAGGAGAGGGACAGAGATGGGGGAACAGCTCATTAGTGGAGCAGTTAGAACACACACATTTATTGTTTAAGTTCACCTTCATATATGGGCATGATTCGTGATGCCCTAAAACAATTATAATAGTAATATCAAAGATCACTGATCACAGGTCACCGTAACAGATATAATAATTATGAAAATTTTTGAAATACTGTGAGAATTACCAAAACATGGCACAGAGACAAGAAATAAGCATACACTGTTGGGAAAATGGGATTCTTATTTCTTATAAGTTTTAAAGTAGTAAATAATTCTGCAAATGCACTTTCTTGCATGTTTATCTCAGTGTACACTATTAATGAATTTAAGCTTATTTTCATTTATTCATTGGCCATTTGTGTTTCCTTAGAGAATTTTCTATTCATAGCTCTTGCCAATTTTTGTATTTCATTGCTTATATTTTTGTTATTTATTTGTAGGAGTGCTTTATGAATTCTAGGTTTTTACTGATATTTCACTGAATTTAGAGATTGGTAAGGCATAGAATGTTTCCATCCAGAACATATGTCTCCCCATTTATACTGGTTTTCTTTTATATCCCTTTGCAAAATTTTATTATTTTGCTTATTTGTGACTTATGCACTTATTATAATTTATATTATACAAGGAAGACATTTTCAATGATCATTTACATAACTGAAATAATTTTAAATTGAAGTAATTACCAGCTGCAGTTGAAATCATACTGTGTCTCAAAACTGTAATGACCTGTCAAATAATAATTTGAAGATGTATAATTATTAGCCTGCTCATTTGCTTGTGTACAAGGGAAATCAATAGATTGATTTCATTTCTTCTAACATGCCAAAAACAGGATTTAGATATAAAACAAAAAGAGGGAGAGAAGAAAACACACAGTTTGGGGTTCCCCACAACTCCTTGAGCATTTAAACTGTGCAGACATTGCATCGGGACGTGTCCGTGCGGTGTCTGTGGATGTCCTTGTATTAGGCCAGGCCTCGCATTGCCCGCATTGGAGTCTCTAATAATAATTTTTCTGGTATGATTTGCAAAAACAAGTTCGAGTATTAATAGGATGAGTGGACCTCCCTCAATGTCTCTGTGGCAAGTCTCATGGTCCAGAGTATCTCTCCTCCCCCTCCCATGCCATGACATACCGAGGTGCTGCACGTGGGCTACGCAGTGGTAGACACGAGCTTTCCAAAATTTTAACTTTTACCTGAGTAAAAATTCTCATTCACAAGAGATATTGTCAGTTGTTTTCCTTGAAATGACAGGCTTCTTTCCTTTATTTCAAAGAAAACGTCCACCAAATATCTAAGTCGGCAAAACCAGTTTGTCAGTTTCCTTTCTTCAAGGAAAAATTGTGTTTCATGAAAAAGGGTAGCCGTGTAGCTCACGACTCAGTCACATAAGCTCTTTCCCTTGAGACAACCATCATACTGGAGTGCGCAGCAGAAGTGCTGTATGCATGTACTCAGGGTCTGTGCTAAACTTATGAAATAAATTTAATAAAATCAGTGATTTTTCTTGCTTCATCAAGGATGTTAAATAGAACAATGTTTTAAAAAAAACTATAAATGCCTGGCGGTGAAGACTGCAATGACTACTAGCACAGTTTGATGCCTTTGCCTTGATCGTGCTAAGATGTCGGCATTTATACACACTATTGCTTTTGCAACATCAACATAAAGGTTAACATGGAGAAAATGGCATATAATGTTAGTATTATTTTGAAAATAGTTCTGACTTCAAGGACTTCATAAAAGGGTCTTGGGGACCTTCATGGGTTTGCAGTCCACACTTTGACAATTGCTTCGGTGGAGGCTTCCGCTGTATGGATATGTTTCCTATAGGTATTTGGAGTGCTTCCAGTTTTCTATTACAAAAAGTGCTGCTATGAACAGTCTCATAGATGTGTGCATTTTGGTGAACACATGTATATGTTTCTGTGGGGTATATACCAATGAATGTGATTATAGAGTCATAGATTATGTGTATGTTCATTTTAGTGGTTCCTAATGGTTAACCAAAGTGATGATACCAATTTATACTCCCACCAGAAGAGTATGAGCATTCCTATTGCTCCACATCCTCAGTGACACTTGGAATTGTCTTTTTCATTTTAGCCATTCTGGTAGATGGGTAGTAGCATCTCAACGGAGTTTAAATTTGCCTTTCCCCAGTGGCTAATTTATTTGAGCATCTTTTCAAAGCTTCTCATCCATTTAGATATTCTTTTTTAGCAGAGTGACTGGTTCAAATTTTTTATTGTTCTATTATTCATCTTCTTTTTAATTTGTAAGAGCCACTCTGTGGCTTGGCTTTTTATTCTCTTAATGTTGTTTTTAGGGGACAGAAATTATTAATTTTTAATGGGATATTTAGTTTTAAATTTACATATAGTAGAAGTCAACCCTTTTGATGTAGAGCGCTGTAAGTTTGGTCAAATGTACAGAATTGTGTAACCTCCACCACAATCAAGATACAGAACCATTTCATCACCCCCAAATTTCATTCATGCTGCTCCTCTGTAGTTATCTGCTACCCCTACCCCAACCTCTGGCAACCACTGATCTGTTCTCCATTTTTATGGATTTGTCTTTTGAGTCTGGCTTCTTTCACATAATACAGTGCATTTGAGATTCATTCATGTTGCATGTTTGTTCCTTTTTACTACTGACTAGCATTCCTTTGTATGGATGTACTACAGTTTGCTTATCCATGTGTCAGTTGAAGGATACTTGCATTGTTTCCAGTTTGGGAGCAATTTTGAATAAAGCTGCTGTGAACACTCTTGATTAGGTTTCCGTGTGAATGTAAGTTTTCATTTCTCTTGGGTAAATAAATAGCTAAGAGTGGAATTGCTGGGCCATGAAGAGAGTTGACTTTTAATGTAGTCTAGTTTTCTAATTTTTTTCTTATGGGTAGTGCTTTGGTTGTGTGTCCTGTTTAAGAAATCTTGCCAGCTAGATCAAAAAGATATTCTCCTATTTCATCTTCTAGAAGAGTTATTGTTTTCCCTTTCATGTTTGGATCTATAATTCGCCTGGCATTTATTGTTTATGCTATAAAGTAGGGGTCAGGGTTGATTCCCTATCCATTCAATATGGAAATCTGATTCATCTAGCACTATTTATTTAAAAGTTTGTGGCTTCTCCACTGATGCCTAGCATCTTTTTTTTTTTTTTTTTTTTTTTTTTGAGACAGAGTCTCACTCTGTTGCCCGGGCTAGACTGAGTGCCGTGGTGTCAGCTTAGCTCACAGCAACCTCAAACTCCTGGGCTCAAGCAATCCTTCTGCCTCAGCCTCCCGAGT
>CAUYRT010092022.1:0-10357 GCA_963574885.1 Lepilemur ruficaudatus | reverse complement strand
ATATATAGAAAAAATTAGCCGGGCATGGTGGCACATGCCTGTAGTCCCAGCTACTTGGGAGGCTGAGGCAGAAGGATCACTTGAGCCCAGGAGTTTGAGGTTGCTGTGAGCTAGGCTGACGCCACGGCACTCTAGCCCGGGCAACAAAGTGAGACTCTGTCTCAAAAACAAAAAAAAAAAAAAAAAAAAGAAAGTGGTGGAGCACAGTGTTGAACTATACGGCATCTGGAGTCACTGCCCAGGCTCCCCGTCCAGATCTGTCACCTATTAGCTTTGTGGTCTTGGGCAAATTACTTAACCTCTTAATTTCCTTGGGGATCTAAAACCATGCCCATTGTTAAAACTTTGAATCAATTTAGGTGGAACCTAATAGGAGCTTCAATTGGCCAAATGGCTGGGGGGTAGAGCTCATGAAAACTTAAATATGTTGTTCTCAAAACCTGACAGATACAATCCTAAAGGGAAAGGATCTGAGGAAGGAGATAAAGAAATACAGCAGATTAGAGAATTATAAAAAGAACAATAGGTGTAGTTATGGCACATGGAATTGAGAAGAATTAAATAAATTTATTAAATTTTATAGACAACTATACTTCCAATAGAACCACCAGTTGAGACAATAAGAAACTGTGACTTAAAATATTTAAGAATAAAAGTAACAAACCATTGGGCAGCCAGCCTGCTAAGAGTAGAAAGCAGGCTGAGAAAGCTGGTCAGTCTCCAAAGAGCACCTGATGCTGCATAGTCACTTCACATGCAGCTAAGGATGACAATGAAAAAGAATTGCCAAAGGAGAATAAGGAACAAAAAATCCACTCCCAAGGAGCAGAACCAAGAGACACCCCCCACTCCCAGGCGGGCAACCTATTAAAGTATCTGCCCAAGCTTTCAGAATTTTGAAGGACTGCTGTCTGCTGTTTCTCTGATCCTTCCCCATTCCCACTGGGAGCATTTGTTGTGTTTCCCTGTCCCGATCCACCTGTTATATGTCGGTGTGCTGTGGGAGGCGCAACTTGTCTTTTTAGTCCAAAGTTCTCAGGTTTAAAGCAGCCATACTTGAGCATGATTTTCAGATTACTCCCTACTCAGCATTACCCCCCTAGGTAGAGATCCTGGACTTCAATCTTGATATTGGGACTGAATGGAGATTTTGCCTTTTCTTTTTGTCAATTTATTTTTAATTTTTAAGGGACAAATACGATTGCATATGTTTACCACATAGCAACATGTTGTTTTGACATATGTATACATTGAATCCCAAAATTTTAATTTTTGCTTAGAAGCTAAAATTTTATTATTGGCAACATTCACTGACACTGACAATTATTTCCCTTGAAATGACAGACACATACCATTCGTTTTCAAGAAAATCTCTGTCAAAAGCTCAAGTCTAAATCATCAAAGTTTTGTCACTCATTCTTTCAGGAAAATATGATGTTTCATAGAAAGTGTCTACTTTAGCTCACAAGTTAATCACACAAATACTTTTCCTCAAGATAACCTTTGAGGTTTATTATGCAGTGGAAATGATTATATGTGTATTTTCAATTTCATCACGAAGAATGCTAAAAAGAGATAATTAAGGGTTAAGATTTAATAAAATTTAAAAATTTTGATGTTTCATTAAGGACATTCTGAAGTGAAATTGGTTTATTTATTTATTGCCCTGCTCACTGTATTGTCTAGACTTAATTATTTGATCTGAACTAAGAACCCTAAAGCATACTAGCATGGCTCTTAAAACCAGGCATTAGATTGCCTGCCTCCTGAAAACACGGTGATTCGCACATTAGGGATGATCATAAAAGACCACAAAAGACCAAAAGTCTTTAAGGAAATACTGTCCATGAATATGTAAACTTCAGACGACTGAAGCTACCCTTGATTACTAGGGGGAGCTTGCTGTCAGGTTAGTTGGCTTATCATTGTTACACACTCTTTGGGCAGTTATCTCTATCATGAGAATTACCTAATTAGAATATGTGGTATAACATTTCTCCCTGATTTTAGCTTCTGATGTTATTAATGATATAAACTGAGACACAGGAGGCGTTCAGATCAGTGTGAACTCATTGTTGTTTTTGATGATAGAACTGGACTAGACTTCTTTGTGGGCCAAAGTAGTATTAACACATCCAGCTATTATCTGGATTAAGGCCTTAGGTGAAGTAGAAAGGTCAGTACAGAAAATTAAGCGGAAAGCCATCTAGAGTTGCAAGGTAGACACTGAGTGTTTACGGCATTTGTTCGACTGATTGGGTCAGTGTCTCAGCGGGCCATGGCCAAAGTCAACACTGCAGGATGTTCTCTTACATTGCTTGGCGTCATGTTGGTGGAAGCTTTAGTTAATTGCTATATGAGACAGATTAAAGAGATTTTGTCCCATCTTTCTGTTAATCAGATTAATTCTTATGCCCAACAGAATATCAGACGCATGGGGAGATTTGCCAGATGGCATAGAAACAAAGGGGTATAACAATAAGGGGAGCAACAGTTGAGAACAATTAACCCTGGGTCTCTCACTTTTCCTCACATTTACTGAATGTGAGATATTAATGTGCCTTGTTCCAGACAATCTTTTGTCTCTCTGGTGGTTTTAGATACATTTTCCTTTGAGATTTGGTACAAACATGTTTGTTTGTTTTGCCCTGTGGTTGCATATATGCATGTGTGCATGATTATGCTGCTTGGGCATTATTTGACTTCTTGTATCAGAATATTAGAGTCTTGGCCAAACACAGTGGCTCATGCCTATAATCCAGCACTTTGGGACATCAAAGGGGAAGATTGATTGAGGCCAGGAGTTCATAACAAGCCTGAGCAAAATAGTGAGTCCTCTTCTCTACAAATAATAGAAAAATTAGTCAGGCATAGTGGCATGCACCTGTAGTCTCAGCTACTTGGGAGGCTGAGGCAGGAAGATCACTTGAGCCTAGGAGTTTGAGGTTGCAGTGAGTTATGACAATGGCACTCTAGTCCTGGCAACAGAGTAAGACCCTGTTTCAAAAAAAGAAAAAAAAAAAAAAAGAAACATTGATTACATATTAAAATTTTTCACTCTATTCTCCATGTAACTTAATTTCTCTTTCATATTATCTGTGGTAGGCAGAATTCTATGATGACAGCCCCCAAATCCCTGTCCCCAAAGACTATACGCACCCTATGTAATCTCATGGGATAATCACTCTCATGATTAGGGTATATTTTGACACAGCTGACCTTAGCAAGAGAGATTAACCTAAGTGAAACTGACCTAATCAGATAAATCCTTAAAAGAGAATAGGTTCTTCCTGAAAAAGAGAAAGGAAGCTTAAAAGAGGTTGAACATGAGAGAGACCCTCTGTTGCTGGCTTTGAAAATAGAGACTACCATGGGACAAGATATGCATGTCCCTTTTAGGACCTGAGAGCAACCCAAACTTGCCTAATCCCCTTTTAGTCATAAAGTTTGAATTCTTAATATCAATTATTATATTTTTTCCTTTCAAAGGTATATATATGAGACAAACATACATATTTTAATTTGTTTTACACCTTAATGATATTTTAAATTCCTTTAAAAATTGTTTTTAAACATACATCTTCATCTGTGGAACTGTTGAGACCTGATTAGAGATTGGTTCTTCCAGAGAAGAATTACTTGTTCTTCTGTGTAATGCCCAGGGGAATTATCAGAATGAGAGTGATTTAGACATTTATTGCCTTGAAGACTTTTAGGGCCACCTAGGCGCTGTCAATCTTGACTGAAATCCTGAGTGAAGATTGGCTTATGGTTATAAATTCTCAGGGGACTCTATTGCTTGTCAAGCAATGAAATATTTGAAAAAGACAATCTTTATCACTGCTCTGATGGCAGGGACAGGGAACAGGATAAGGGAGACGCAATCCTTGTTCATCCTTACAAAGAGGATACAGTCTTTTAGACTCCAAACTTCATGCAAGAAGGTCTATTTGATTCCTCACCTGTGATTTTCCCTGTGTCATATGGATTGAACAACTGGGTAGGCTGTGAAAACACAGGCCTAATATCAACAAACTTGAGAGGGTGAGAATAACCAAAATCAGGGACATAAACAATTACCCAGAATGAATATAGATTCATCGCTTTGTTCATCACTGGAGGTTCTCTTTCCTCTCAGTTGCAAACTTCTGAGGATTGCTCACTTTTCCTTCAGCTTATATTCTTTACAAGAAGTGCTTTAGTTCTTTTCAAAAACTGTAGGTTATTATGTTTAATCCATCATATTGACAGAAATGGAAGTTTCATTCTGCTCTCTGATATGCTTTTTAAAAAATAAAACTGTGTTTCTTTGAATATTGTTACTATATTTCCAGGTTTTAGCAAATCCAAAAGAGAATAATTTGTAAGATTTTTGTTTCATTACAGCAATTCATAAACTATGTATACCAAATGTTAATTGTATACTATGGCAATGCCTTGTAAAATGATATCACTTCTCTAAGTAATATATTTTAGGCACTATGTGAAAGTAATAAATATATCAAGTATGCAGACAAAAATAGTGACACTAAAATCACTACCAAAATTAGTCATTGGCTAAAGATATTCTTATAAGTAAAGATGGTAGAATAGTATATATCAAATTGGTATTGCTGTATCTTATAGGGAAAAATATAAAATAATTTTAATAAGAATGAAATTTAAATATGATCTTCATGAGAAAATGCAATTGTGGTTATCTTTAATTTCAGAAATGTTTGTCCAATCACACTGTAAGCACTATTTAAAATCTGAAATATGAAAGAAATGTTAGTAGCCAATATTTTAATACATTATATTAAGGCATTCATTCATTTGCGTATAACTTAGCATTTATTGTTTATTGTAGAATATTGATAAAGTAATTAAGTTATTACCTATAAGGTGGCAGTTTTTCCCCCTTTTTTAGGGAGGTGGCCTCTAATTTGTAGGCAATTTAAAAATTAGCCAATATTTTTTAACAATTAGTAATGAAAATGCAAAACTATAGTCAATGGGCCCTATATAATTTTTGGAAAAGTACTATTTGTATGTTCTTCATATATTAGTAAGTTAATAATTTTATTACTTCTAGATGCTGAATTTATTGATGAAGTCTTGTCCAATTTGCAGACAAATTAGAAAAGAATGAATAATTAACATCTTATATGAAACTGTAGTTAAAATACCAGGGCTCTAATTTTACCTAATTTCTATGAAAAATATGTATTCTCCCATCCAAGTACCAGCCGGGCCCGACCCTGCTTAGCTTCCAAGATCAGGGTGGTATGGCCATAGACTTTTTTATATATTCTCCATAGGAATGTTGTCTATATTTGAATGAGTATACATATTTTTACTATTGAATGTTACCAAGCCAATTTTTATTACCCTATGATGAAGAAAGAGGAAAATTATTGGAAGCCACATCAGAATGAAAAAAAAAAGAAAGAATAAATTATTCTTATTCTTGACCAGATCAGCCAAAATATCAACATCTAAGTTTGCTGGAGCATGGCAGTTAAGTGAGAGAAATTCTGAAACAAGAATATATTCATGGTCTTGAAACATTAACCTTTCCTGTTCAATGAGAAATAAGAACCAGAAGATTGATAACAGTCCATGAACTAAGAATTGCGTTATATGCTAAGTGTTCTGAAAAGTGGTCCAAAGGGAAGAGCTACAATAATCTACCATGAGTTGAGAGTATTGTTCAGAATTTTAGAAAGGAAGAATGATGGAAAAATAGAGTCCATCTGCTCTTGGCCTTCATGGTATTCTTAAGCGGTGGTAGTGTCTAGCAGACCCTTTCTGAATAGCTCAGCCTCTGTTGATAGAACACTAAGCCTGAAAGAAAGAAAGTTCCACGAATGGATTGTCTTTGTAACTAATCCGCTGAGGTGAAGACAGAAAAAGGGAAAGGGTAAAAGAGAGGATTAGGACCCTTCCTAAGATAAGAAAAATTAAATAAATAATTAAACAGTTGCTTCAAATTGATTATTTTTAGTTGGGAGGTCATAGGGAAAAATAAGTATTTTATTTTCTTCTCAGAACTATAGAACTTCCCTTGTAATTATTTAGATTTGGGTAATTTCTATATTCCATTTCAATTTCTTTTTTCATATAGCCTACATAGATACAATGGTAGCTAGCTAGATACAGATAGAGACAGAGAGAAAGCACAAAGACGCATAAAGACAGATAAATTGTACATATCACACACACTTACGAAGAGAGAGTAGAATAATTGAAAGGTTAAAAAGAGATATAAGAAGACTCTGTAATAAGACCTTAAAATTTCAAAAGGAAATAAAATGAAAGACTAGGGACTGAAGCTTTCAAAGGTATAGAGCAAATTTCATTCTTAATATTAAATGCCATCTGTCTTTTCTTTTCCACTCCCTCTCTGGGGCAGTCTGAGAATCTTCCACATATTAAAAAGGCAGATTCTGACAGCATATCTGCATTTTATTTCCTCATGGTCTAGTGGTTTAAATTTTTTTACTCTGATACCCTGCATTTGACTTTCATAACATAGAATAAATCTATTTCCTGAATTATTTACCCATGATTCTTTAACTAATACCATATAATTTGGGGATATTCAAGAGGTTTAATTCACAAATATAATAAAAATTAAAGTAAATGAAGGAACCCCTCTCATCATGTATAATGCCATCTAGTTAAAGTCTTGGAAAATAATGACATCTGATGACAGATTTCAAAACATAAATATTTTGGAAACATCATTGCAGTAATAGCAATAGCATTCTAAAGTTGCATATCAAAAGAAAGGCATCAACTGCCAAAGGGCATTTAAATACCTAACCACATAGCTAAAGATATAATATTTTATCCACATGTTGCATTCCATTGACTTTTGGCTTTGTCTGTTGCTAAAAATGTCTTCCAGATGCCATCATTATTGTTATAGATCCATTTCGAGTTTCAGACTAACTAAATTAGGTAGAAAAATTGTTTTAAAATCAAAAGTTTAAGATATGAACAAATCTTTAAGGAGGAAATTTAAGAGATTGTGGTGCATTTATACCCAATTTTACGTGGATATGTAAAATACAAATGCATTAGTTCCTTTATTGAACTTTCATGAGGCCAAGATGTATGTTTTCACTTTTTTACCATTGAAAATAATTTTACAGGGGAAACCAAAATTCTTTTAATTTATTTAAACCATCTAGGTGAAAATAATAAAAAGTCTTTTCCTATAAAATTGAAAATAAAGGTAACATTAGAATATCAAAAGTTTGCTATAACTTCAGATTATGCACTATAAACTATGGTTGAAATTATTAGCATTTACTCATAAAAAAGCTTTGTAGGTTGATACTGTAATCCTGGTATGAGATGACAAGAAAATAATCCTTTTTTAGATTTAGAACACTAGGCATAACAGTTATTATAAATATGCTAATATTTCTTTTTAAACTCTATGACTTAAATTATTCCTCATATCTTTTGGTAAATACACAATTCTAATATAAAAGAAAATGAGTCAGAATTACTTTTCATGTATTAGGACATATTCTTTTTAAATAGTGATTTAAAATATTCAATAGAAATCACAAACTAAAGTTAATTTTACTTTTAAAAGAGTTAACTCTAAGAGGTTTTTGTTATATATCTACAAAATGCCTAGTATTGTACAAGTCTTGCACCTATATTTGAATAATAATAATTAAACTAATGGATCATTATTGAACACAATATTTTCTAGGCATTGTTCTAAACCCTTTGTATGTACTAACTCAGGTAATTTTTGTAATAGCCATATGAAGTAAAAACTATTCTTTCTCCTATTTTACAGATAAAAATTAATATTTAATTTTTTTGTAATTATTTATTAAATAGATGAAGGGAATTTACTCTTATTTAGAACTTATTTTGTGCTTTATTGGCAAAATTGTATTTCAACCATACATTAGGCATGAGAGGTCATTGAATTTGACCTATGCAGGATTTCAGTGGGAGTTTGGGATTATAATTGTCATTTTTCCACAATCCAACGAAATTATACAAATCAAAGTAACAAATGTTTTTGTACAAAATGTACCTAATATTGTATATGGCAGTATGGAAAACTAAAGAAACATAGAATACATATACTCCCTGCCCTTAATGATAGTAGAATGAAATTCAAAACAAACAAATGGACAATGAGACTTATGATTTTCAGTGTTCTGGTCAGGCAGCAGACTTGTTCAGAATATAGCAAGATTTGGGTATATTTTCAGGTGAACTCTGACTAGTAATAGAAAGTCCAAGAGTAGATTCATAGGTAGTGAAACAGAAAAGTAGACAGTATGCATTATGAAGAACAGGCAGCATAGATGTGTTGTGATTTCAGTCCCTTGGAGCTTCGGGAAGAGTAAGACAAGGTCTCAGTCAGTATTTGAGGAACCAGGGTAAAGGAAAATGTACTAAGACAGGAACTATATATAGCGCTAGAATACAGAAAGAGAGAACTAAGATCCAGATACCGTAGGAAGGGACTGGACCACCAAAAAACCAATTCCCAAAGCCAGATATTAGACATGAGGTAAGCTAAGAGTTGGATGCAATGCATGCTGGATCTCATTATAGGTCCCCTGAGCTACTGAATTAGAGTCCCTTCATTACCCAGAAAGTAAGAGTGATGATGGTGGTGAGCCTGTCAGGGTTTTCATTGTGATCCCAGATGTAGGAATTTGACGGAGTCAAATTAATATTCATTATTCGAGTGTATAGGACCTATAAAATTTAGATTAGCAGAGAAATAATGATTTTCAATGAAATGTATTTTATCATAATCTGATATGAAACAATTATGTATTTATATAACAACAGCTTAATTGCATACAAATTTAAAAGCATATAATTATAGTAAAAGTTAGGGTACACAGATATATAGTGAGATTACCCTCCTAACTTTTAACACAGCCTTCCCACAGATTTCAGGCTTAACCAGAGGGAAGGGTATGGCTGGGTTCTGGTGCTTTTGCAAGCTACCATTCATCCTTCCACTTCCATTTACACATTGACAGATCAATTCAGTTGAGCATTTATTTAGCAATTGTCATATACTTTCAGATTATAAAGTGAATATTAGTATAAAAATTATGGGATATAAAGATAGAAAAAAATAGGGATTGAATCCTGATTCTGCCACATACTAACTAGGAGACTTTGGACAAGTTATACAATTTCTGTAAGATGCAGCTTCCTTGTCTATTTAATGTTAATACTAATATCTCCCTTACAGGGTTATTTTGTGAGAACTGAATGCATGCTTTCTATGAATTAATGGTAGGTATTATTATAGAGAGCACCAACTTTAAATTTTCAATTAAATCTTACCTTGTCTTTGCTTTTTTCCCCTTGTTAGTTTGTCAGAGCAAACAATCTTTTTTTTTCTTCTTTATTGAAGTATACTTTACATATCATGCCTTTACTCCATTTTAAGTGTGCAATTAAATGATTTTTAGTGAATTTACCGAGATGTACAGTTAATCACATAAATCAGTTTTAGAGGCTTTCCTTCCCCCTATTGAGATCCCTAATTCCCTTCCCCAACTACTTTTCAAGCATGCCCCTCCCCTCCAAAGTGCCCACCACATCGCTCAGACGTGGGCCTACCCCCCCCCAAATCCCTAGTGAACACCACCACCATTTGACCACCGTAGTGTTAATCAGTCAGTACCAATTTGATGGCGAGTACAGGTGGGGTCCATTCTTCCAGTCTTGTGTCACCTCACTTCGAATAATGGGTTTAAGCTTAATCCAGGATACTATAAGCAGTGCTAGCTCACTGTCATTTTTAAAATTGAGTAATATTCCATTGTGAACATATACCAAATTTTAATAATCCACTCATGAATTGACAGGCACTTGGGTTGTTTCCACGACCTAGCAATAGTGAACTGTGCTGCCATAAACATTCAGGTGCAGATGTCTTTATAATAGAATGCCTTATGTTCTTCTGGGTAGATGCCCAATAATGCCATTGCTGGATCAAATGGTAATTCTATTTTTAGCTCTTTGAGAAATCTCCAAATTCTTTTCCACAGAGGTTGCACCAATTTGCAGTCCCACCAGCAGTGTAAGAGTGTTCTTATCTCTCCACATCCTCGCCAGCATTTGTTGTTTTGGGATTTTTTGATAGAGGTCAGTCTCACTGGGGTTAGCTGATATCTCATTGTGGTTTTGATTTGCATTCCTCTCATGATTAGAGATGTTGAACTTTTTTTATATGTTTGCTGGCCATTATTCTGTCTTCTTTGGAGAAGTTTCTGTTCATCTCCTTTGCCCATTTATAAATGGGGTTGTTTGATTTTTTCTTGTTAATTCTTTTGAGTTCTAGGTAGATTCTTGTTATCAGACC
>CAUYRT010092021.1:0-13091 GCA_963574885.1 Lepilemur ruficaudatus | reverse complement strand
ATGATGGTTGGGGAGAAATTGCAATTTGAGATTAAAAAAAAAGAGCCAAAAAGGGCCTCACTGATAATGTGGAGTTTGAATCAAGAGTAGAATGAGGTGAGGAAACTAGCAAACCTTGAGGTGGAAACATGCTAGTACGTACGAGAAACTGCAAGATTGGTGTGGCTAGGACAGAGTTTATGCAGGAAATGCAGTATGTTTCAAGGTAACAGGGCCTTGTCGGCAAGAAAAATTGGTTTGTATTTGGACTGAGATGGGAAGCCACTGGAAGGTGCTAAACAGAGAAACTGCATGCTATGACTTTGATTTTCACAGGATGTTACATTGTGTTCAGAAGATACTCAGGAGGTAATGGGGCCATTGTGGAAGCAGGAAAGCAATCTAGGTGCCTATTCTGATGATCCAGGGAAAACTTGTCAATGTCTTGCTTGGATCAGGGTGCGCATAATGGAGACAGCAAGAAGTGATCAGAATCTGATTAAAATTGGCTGTAGACTCCACGGTGATTTTCTGACCATATCAGTCGGTGTTTAACTGAGTATTTGAAAGAAAAAGATACTTGCTACTGGTAATTAAATTATGTACTTCCAAAACTATCAGGAGTCTGTCTGGAAGACTCAAGTTCAGAGGAGTCCATTGCTACCTCTCAAGTTTTCATTCAGAGAATCAGAAATTTGCAAATAGTTTCCAGTTAGGACCTGCAAGAAACCACAGCTGATGGGCAAAACTGCCCTACAACAAGGCGGTGAGAAATTTGCATCTCTCTCCTGTCCAGGAAGACCAGTATAGCATTTGCCCCTTTTTCACGTTCCAAGTCAAACCCAAGTACAACTCATCCTCAAAACTTAATCTGGGACTCTATCTGGGACTCCACTGGCAAAGGAATCTGGAAACGCAGTGGAGTTCACAGAAGGGAGGATAAAAATACTGATTGGATCCAGTCAACTGACTGATTAGACATGAAATGAGGGAGAAAAACTAAAGTCAAAGACAACTGAAGGTTTCTGAACTGAGCCAAATGGAATTCCTATTTGCTGAAATGGGGGAGCACGTTCAGAGCAGATTATATCGGTATTAAATAAACTCAGGAAATATTTGGTTTGGGGATGGTTAGTAGATATCCAAGTTTAGATCTCGAACACACAGTTGGACACATATGTCGGGATGAAGTCAGAGAACAGTTCCAGGCTGGAGATAAACATTCATGGGTCGTTAGCAAATCGATGGTATTTCATGGAACTGGATGAAGATCCCAGGGGAATGAGTGTTATCAAGGAGAGAGGAGGCCCAATACCTGAGGCATCAGTAATGTTAGAGAGAAGTGGTAACCAGGGAAGCTGATAAAAAAGCAGCAGTCATCAGGAAAGGCAGGGGAGGGGGGGGATGGACTTGTAGAATGAAAAACAGGGCTGGGTGGAGTCCTGTAAGTCAAGAAAATGTTCTGAGAAGGAGAAACAACCACCACAAAAATGCTGATGGGTCCAAAAAACTGAGAGAGATCAGAAAACTGAGAATTGATGATAGGATTGAGGTCACTGACATACTTGATAAGAGGAATGATGGTAAAATGGAGGAAGCAAAAGCCCTATTGGAGGGAAAATTGGAGAAATTTCAACAAGTTTTCCTCCAAAGAGAAATGAATGATACGATACATGGAGAGGAAAATAGGACAGGGATGTGTGGGAGTTGTTTTAAGGTTTGAGTAATTTAAATGTGAGGGATACCAGCAGGTTCATGTGCTTATCCAAGTGATGCAGCAGAGAAGAGCAAGCGTCCTCCAGCAGGCTGAGGGCAGTGACCTAGGGACCTAGGTCTATGGACCAGCAGCACCTGGGACCTTGCAGAATGGAAGAATCTCAGAACCTGCCTTCTACCAGGACAATCCTCCGGTGATTTGTGTTCACAATGAACATTTTAGAAGCACGGGTGGAAGGACTGGCCTTCCCCAGAGCACACAGTTCAACTGCAGTGATCAGAGAGAAGATGTGGTCAGACACGTTAATGAGGTTGGGAGCTATGGAGGCGAAAGTTCATGGAATTCCTGTCTGATTGCCTCTACTTTCTCATTTAAATAGGACGGAAGACCTCAGCTGAGAGACTGAGGATGGGAGGATAAGGTACCAAAATGTAGATGTATTAACATTGGAGATGAAATAGTCTACTTGGTGGGTGGGAGAAAAAGTGAACAAGGAAATACGGTATCGAGGTCCCAAATGAGGGAACGTTAACCCCACTAAGGCAGTTTGATCATCTTCTGCATCAGTGTTTAGTTGCCAAGTGTGATAGTTTCCCATAGCTGCTGTAACAAATTACCACGAATTTAGCAACATAAAGTGATAGAAATTTATTATCTTACACTTCTGGAGATCAGAAGTCCAAAATGGGGCTCAGCAGGCTGAAATTAAAATATCAGCAGGGCTGTGTTCTTTGTGGAGGTGCTAGGTGAGAATTTGTTTCCTCATGCTTTCCAGCTTCTAGATGTCTCCCTTGGTCTGTGCTGCCCCATCCATCTTCAAAGTCAGTACCATCTTTCTAAGAAGAGACACGAGAGAGACTGCTTCCTCTCTCTGTTCTCACTGCATGAGGACACGGTCTGCAGCCCTCACTGGGGAAGACAATTGGCTGGACTTCTCAGCCCTCAGAACAGTGAGAAATAAATTCCTGTTGTTTACTCCTGGTCTATGATACATTGTCATGGCAGCCTAGGCTGATTAAGATAATGCTCAAAGAGAAATCAGAGAAATATTTTAAAGCAAGGATTCATGTAATCATCTCTTATTTTAAATCATGTTTACTCAACTTTTTATATTGCATAAAATGGGTAAAGTCCTAATTGAAATATTCTGTAGCAGATGATGAATAAGATCATTTTTTGCTGTTACCTTGTGTTCAGGATAGTGTATAATATTTAAAGTTATACATTTATAATGGAACCTTCACGGTTTTATTTTGATGATTAAAATAAATGAGGTATTTAAAGAACTTAGCACAGTGCTAAACTTAGAGTAATTGCTCAGTAGGTATTAAGCAAGACATAAATTGAACCGATATGCTTCTAAACACAAGCACATTTTAAAATAAGTGTCTGTTGCTGGTTTTTAAATGTGTAAGTAGTCGAATCTGCAAGCTATTTGATTATGTTGATTTCATCTAGTTACTAAACACCTGAGGCATAGAAAGCAATAATCAATTTCAGAAATGTATTGCAAGACAATGAGAGATACAATTCATGCCTTAACATCTGAAGTCAAAAAATGAACAAAAACCAGAAACATGGAGGATAACTGAGTTATTGATGTTAAAATGATGGCCTGAGAAAATTGCCATTTAAATGGCCAAGGCCCTCTGACAGGTTTAAGAAACCTCCAATGAATATGAAAAGATCTGCAAAAAAGTTCTCAATGCAGTGAGATTATCACAGCCAGACACCATAATCAGGCAGTTGCAAAGAGCTGAAGAAAAGGATTACATTTTTGCTTGCAATGAGACACTGAGGTCAGGGAAGACATTTGAAAGGACTTGTAAATTGCAGATTAGGCTAAAACCCCTTATCAGGTTTTCTTTGATGAATGCTTTGCTATCAGTTTTTAAGTACTACTGCATTTAGGGTCGTTAAAAGAAAAATAATGTAACCATTGATTGCCATAGAAAACGTTGGGCAAAAATGCACAGCAATCATTGACTCTAGCTTTATCATAGTGAGGAATGGACTTTCGCTGGACAGCAGTGTGATCACTGTATATAGTTGACCCTGGAACATTGTTGGGGTTAGGGGCACAGATCCTGCACAGTAGACAACACACATATGATTTCTAACTCCCCAAAACCTTAACTACTAATAGCCCACTGTTGCCCAGAAGCCTTACTGATAGCATAAGCAGTCGATTAACACATACTCTGTATGCTATATGTATTATATGCTGTATTCTTACAATAAAGCAAGCTAGAGAAAATAAAAGTTATTAAGAAAATAATAAGAGAAACATAGGTACTATTCCCTAAGTGGAAGTGGATCATCATAAAGGTCTTCACTCTTGTCGTCTTGTAGGATGAAGAGGAGGAAGAGGGAGGGGTTGGTCTTGCTGTCTCAGGGTGGCAGAGGCAGAAGAGGTGGAGGAGGTAGAAGGGGAGGCAGGAGAGATGTACTGAAAAAACTCCATGTATAAGCAAACCCATGCAGTTCCAACCTGTGTCGTTCAAGGGTCAACTCTAATGAAAGACTCACCCAATTCTCTCAGTCACTGGCTAATATCAATCAAGGTGTGACTTAAGACCAAACTGCCTTCAATCAAACCACTACATTTACATGACAGTTGAATAGGGGCCATGACTGCTTTCCTAATTGAATACATCGTAGGTGGAAGATGAAGATGGGAACACTAAAAGGGAATAGAATGACGTAGGAGGGGTGGGCTGAGGGGGAAAGACTACTTTCCTGAGCAATAGTAGTGCTTGTTCTTGAAGACCACTTATTTTACCATTGCATTTACTTATTTCTATCTAATATAGTCATAGGCCCCTTGACATCTTTGTTTTTGTAAAGAAACTCTACTTGGATAAGAATACAGAGGCAATAGAAAGACAAAGAGGCTCATGGTGCTCCTAAAACAGACCCGACAGCTTACATATGTACTGTATTAGTTTACTGACGCTGCTATGACAAATTACGACAAATTTACCAGCTTCAATAACACAGCTTTTTACCTTGCAAGTCAGAGGTCTGAAATGGGTCCCATTGGGTGAAAAAGCGAGGTATCCATGAGGCTGATTTCATTTTCAGAGGCTCGAGGGAGAAGTATCTTCCTGCTTTTACCAGTTGCAGAGCCCGTCTGCCTCCCGGGTCGTGACCAGTTGAGTCTTCTCCACGTTGCAGTTCTGTGGCAAAGAGGCACCCGCCTCCTTCGCTCACCTTTAAGACTCCTGATGCTGCATTACCCCCATCTGCGTACACCAAGACAGTCTCCTTAATTTAAGACCAGCTGATTAGCAACCTTAATTCTATCTGTTTAATTTTGTCTTAATTCCCTTTTCCAGGTAAAGTAGCATAACCGCAGTTGTGGGGATCAGTGCACAGGCACCTTCCGGAGTCCGTCATTCTGCGAACCACACTCCGCGCACCACCGGTAGTGGTCTACCAGAAGGATCATAACACACTATTTGCATTTTCCACTTTTAGTGCTTTTACAGTAGGCACCTTTCCACTCAGCACTTAACTTGCCCATGATATTGACTGGGGCAAGGGGACAATGGCATCTCAAACACAGATGATCAATGAAGAAAATCTGATTTACGAGACACTCATGTCCTCAAACTTTGTAACTTAAATATTAATGACATTGTTATCTACTTAAATGTGGTGGTGGCTTAAAAAAAATCAAGAGAATTATTTAGACTATATCTACATATTATAAGAAATTAGAATGTTTTAAGAGAATAGCTTTTTCTTGGCACATGTCTAATTTAAATAATTCCCTCCAAAAAAATGATCTAAGATTCTATGAATACTAATAAAAGTATTTATTAAAATATCAATACTCTAGAAAATCCTAATATTCTGGTAATAATCAGATTAACCAGAGTATTAAGAGTTTCCTACTATCAAATTAGTTTTATATAGACAAATATTTTTATATTTAATTTAATATATTTAAATATTGCACATATTTTTAATATACATCGAACCTTTGTTTACTTTCAACTTATGCCTATTTTAAAGAGATGTGTTAACCTGGAAAAATCATTCCCATGGAAATCAGAGTAAATGGGTGCCATTTCTCACTCTACCAGCACGTAGCTCTAAATCAATTCACATAATTATAGCAGCATCAGTTTACTAAATCATAAACGGAAGACATTGGATTAGAATTCTATGAATTTTTAAAAGTATGACCGCGAGTGTTAATGTGACAATTTCAGTGAAAATGTTAAGCAATACTATCACCATAGCTATCTCAGATAGTCAAAACAATACAATCATTAGCATATTACAGCCTCTGAAAGCTCTTAATGAAGTCATTATCTATAATCACTTAACCCAGAAATTTCTATTTGGATCCTCAGAATAAACATCAGAAATGCTGATTTAGAATATGGTTACAGTATTTGATATGCCTAAATAAATAACTATATTCTATCTTTGCTCTTGGGACATTATTGGACTTTTATTTCCACTTTCTAGTAATATTATTTCACCCGCCCTCCCCCAGTGTCTGTTCTGAACTTTCTGATTTTAGTAATAAGAGAACCTTCTCCCACCCTGAATTTTGTCTGTGCATATAGCTGCCCAGCTACAGACACAGCTTCCCTTTGCCCAGAAATGTGGATATTCTTAGGTAGCACTCTACTTGCAAGCTAAGATGTTAGCCTGGATGGATGCTAGAAAACCAACCAAACAAAACAAGCAGATACCCACGAGACTCTTGGGTCAGAGACAAAAGACTTCATTACCTACATCACTAGCAGTATCCAGATGTATTAGTTTTGTAGGTCTGTCCTAATAAAGTATCACAGACTGAACGGCATAAACACAAATTTGTTTTCTCACAGTCCTGGAGGCCAGAAATCGAAGATCAAGGTATTAGGCAGGGTTGGTTTCTTCTGTTCTTCTGAGGTCTCTCCCCTTGGCTGGTCAGTGGTCATCTTCTCCCTGTGTCCTCACATAGTCTCTCTGTGAATGTTCACGTCCTAATCTCCTCTTCTTCTTAGGACAACAGTCATATTGGATTAGGTGCCACCCTAGTGACCTCATTTAAACTTAACTACCTCTTTAAAAACCCTATGTCCAAAAATATCCTCTGTGGCACTGGGGGTTAGAACTTTCGCATATAAATTTTAGGAGCACTCAATTCAGTCAGTAACACCAGAGTATAAGCAGAGCATAATACGCCAATTCTCCAAGGCCCAATTGCCACGAGAAGATATGAGAAAGAATAAATGACATTGTTCACAAAGTGAGTTGTGTTACAAGAAATAATGCTTAGCTTAGGGAGAGCAGATCTTTTATAAAGGCAGAAAGCATACTTGCCCTTTATTCTGGAGGGAGATGCTATCTCTGCCTTTTGAGGCTGTTCACTAAACAAACATCCTTAAAACTTGGCTCTGACAGAAGGCAGTCAGTGACATGCACTGCTTGCAAGATGTGCAGAAACCTGAAAGAGCCAAGGAGAATTACATCTCAAAAATGCACACCCCGTGTTTCCAGACCTGCCTGGCTTCTGGCTAACGCTCCAATGAGTGCAGCATTCCATTGGCTTGACAGAAGCTGGCACAAAATCCCTTAAGTTTCTCCCATTTGAAATTTTCTTAAGCTACTTTCAAAAGTGTCAGGTTGCAGATGCTTCGGAAAGCTGAATACTCGGCAGAGATGAGTTCGATGGCTAGAATGGGGTGGTCAGTGTCAGTTGATAATCCGAAATAGCAATACCATAAGCTGGGAGAAGTACCAACAGCTCTGCGGCATCTTCAGTAACTGCAAGAGAATGTGAAATGTTGATGTTTGTTGGCAGCTGCAAGTTGTCTCCACCCTTTGCAAGCACAAAGAGCGGTGTCTTTGACCTGCTTCTCTACAGTTTTCTAAGTGACCAATCAAACTGCTGGCCATTGGCAACAGTCTAAGGGTCAATAAAAATCTAACAAGGCTCTTCAGGGAGAATATTGGCTGCAACCATGAGATGAACTTGAGTGACGCCCACTGTGTGGACTGACCGGCAGGTCGGCTTTGGGTCTTACGAGGTCAGCACTGAGATGAGCAGCCCAGTGGACACCATCTGGTTCTGCTGAGCCAAAAATTCTCAGGGACATTGGCCTGGCGTTTTAGAGACCCTCTCTTAACTGAGGACCCACTGAGCCAGCAGCTTTCTTCTTCATGCAAAGCCAAGTTGCCAGGATCCCAGCCTGGCCGCATTCTTCAACGTTCTGTTTCCATTTGATGAGTGAGTCTTCCTGAATCCTTCCCTCCTTGTTAAGGATTGAGTCTGATTTGACCCACTGCAAAACTAAAAATCAGACTCATAAATTCTCCACGGATCAGACATTCAGTTTTGTGAAGAAAAGTAATGGCTGATTTTCAAAATGGACCTGCCAAGTAGTTGTGCCAGGGAGGTAAGGACACCTCTGGGTGCTCCCAAAACTTCTTTACACAGGGCTCTTCCTGAAGAGGAGAATCCCTCTGACACTTAGGGGATTGGAGGTGCACACAGCGCACATCGATTCCTGTGGCGCTTGAATCAGCCCTGTTCAAGGGCCTCCCCAGCAGGGATACATTCGCCATTCATGGTGACTTGGACACCTATACGAACAAAGCCACAAATTCTAGATTTCCTCCTGTCCTTGAAGTTTCCCAGCACACTGGGCAGATGTGAGTGGCTTTCAGGCCTCACTGGGGGGAGGGGGACCTCAGCCACAGTCCCGATCATCTTCTTCTTTAGAGCAGCTTCCTATGCAGTGGACAGGAAAGAGATCAGGTCCAGGAGGGAGAGGCCCTGTGGGCAGAGTGGTATGTCTCAGCTTATGGGACAGCCACATGAACTTGCAATGTCTTCAGCAAGCTCCCTGAGGCTGCCACCATCCACCTGAGCCTTAGGACCCCGGGACCCAGCAGCCACAGTTACGTTACTTTCCAGATAGGGCCAAGGAAAACTCTTGCACCCTTTGGCTGAATGAAGCTTGACTCACTCAGATGCGACTCATTTTCCAAGGAGCCCATCTTAATCCAAGCCATGTGCTGCCCATTTCCATGATAAGACTTGAGTTTTTGTGCAGTTTTAACATAAGGGATAAGAGAACGCTCCAGGACAGTGGGGTGGACAGCAAGAGTGTATCAGGATGGTTTGGGGTGAGCTTCTCATTCCCCAGCAGGACACCTTGATCGTTACAAACCGGACGGAGGGCAGGGGGAGCCCCCAAACTCGGCAATGCTGAGTCTATGTTTCCATGGAAGTTTGTTTTTCTTGGAAAATTCTCCACAAGAGGATCAAAGCTTCCTGAAAGTAGCCAGAAACCATTAAACAAAAAATCTCTAGTACTTTTACGGTCATCTGCAAATGAAACAAAATTTGACAGAATAGACTATCGAGCTGTAAGATAGCACAGCCACTGTTATTCTTTCTTAAAAACTATCGCTTGCCTCAGCCAGTCATCCTCCAGTCAAGCCAGCCAACATTCAGATTTGCCTAGTTGCTGCCCACTGCAATCATGAATTACCCTCATTCCATTCTCAGAATGAATGTAGTGTCTCTGTAACTGTTGTCTGAGAGGAATTGGAATGTCCTGTCCATTCAAGGCAGATTTCAGTGCTGGTCGTTGCAGTGCAGTGAATCTGAGACTGATTACTAGACGGCCCAGGAAGTCCTCCCACCCGGGGTAGAGGTAAAGGCAGCCAGAACGTTGTTTGGGCAGCAGTCTTTAAACCTTCTTCCAGGTCACTCAAACTGTAACTATCTCCCCAGTTTCTTCTAATAGTCAATAAACTGAAAGACCGTCATTGCCAGGTAGACTTGAGCCAAGATGTTTCTTACTGATCCTCATGGACTTCCTACAAATCCCATTAACCGGCTGACAGTGAGCTCATCCTTTCTTTTCCAGAAAGTTATGTCTGTCACCATCCTACCACCATGGGATGGTGACACTCTTTGCTAAAACCATCAAGAATGCTGAAGAGGCTGAGATTTTGCCCTACTTTCGAGTTGACAAGTCAGCCTACCATAGTTTCACTGATGCTGGCAAAAGATGTGAGATTTCTGGAGAAAAGGGGCTTTGTTGCAGCAATAACAGTTCCCACGGTATAAGGATTTTCTTGTGACAGTTCCCTGTGCCCTATTCGCCACCAAGTTGCATGAAGACAGCCAAATGATGCGTTCACACAGAGTGGATGGCATTGCAGGAGAGGAGCCCCGAGCTCAGGGAGCTGAGAGCAAGCTAATGGGAGTTAGACATGCCTGACTCTTGCTTTGGAGGGACACATTCTCTTTCTCTTCCAAGGCTGTTTGTCATATCAAAATCTTTGAAAAAATAATCCAAAGCAAAGGGAACACTCGGTCTTACCCACAAGATACCTGAAAATGTAAGAGACCCAGAGGAGTCTTTGCCTGATACTTTGTTGTTAGGTGCTAGAATATAACTAAATTTTAGCCAATGGATGAAAAGAAATGGTGTGCGCAATTTTCACTTTCCCACCTTAAAAAATTATGAATCCTCTTGCTTTCCGTGCTCCCCTTCATGTCTGTCTGGTTTGAACACAGACTTAGTACTGGGGAGCTACCTTTGAGGACAACTGAGGCAGTGACTTTAGATGCAGAAACAGAAACCATATGTGAAGAACCCCAGAGCTTCCCTCCCAGGGAGTCCCTGCATGACACGTTGACACAGTGCCCACCGTCCCTCCCGGGACTCTTGGGAGGGGGAAAATAAGCTTCTATATTTTGTGGTCTGTGTGTTTCAGCAGCTTGGCCTTGAGCCTACCTAACACTAACATACTACTACTTCAGGGCATAATATCCATTGGTTACACTGGAAGAAAAATATCCATTTTAAACTAATATGTACTAGGCCATTTAAAATAACACTCGATAACATTGTTACCAAATTTGAGATTTCTTAAGTTCTATTTTATCAAAGAACCAATGGAGTTTTCCTACTATAATTCAATTCATTTCAAGAACACCTGGACTGTATAAAAAAAAGTTAAGTAACCAAAGGAGAGTGTACTTAAAAAACGAATATCTTCCAATCAGAAATGTCAAATTCTCTTATGGGAATAATAGAAGGGAAAAGTGTTTCTGTGTCAGGTACTATGTGAAGTATTTCATATTATGTAGATTTTGGAGCAATAGCCAAACCAAGATTGGCTCCTAGTAACAAAGCATCAATAGCATGTCAGCAGGGAAATACGTTTGAAATGTGTGGTGGTATTGAAAAAAAAAAATAAACCCTAATCTAGAGTGATTGAGAGTAATCCAAAAAGCACATAATAATTGAAACTCCAGGAACAGAATACTAAAATGAAATAAATCACAGAGAGATATTTTAGGTTAATATGAGGAAGAATTAATAATTAGAAATTAAGCTACCCCAGGACATAGTCCAGGAGTAATACAGAGACAAATTATAGGAAAGTAGATGTGTCTTCAGTTTTAACGGTTGTAGAGGGCAGGAGATGCTTTACAGCCTAAGGAAGTGATTGCCAAAGCCTGGTTCCCCCACTGAAGCATCAGCACCCCCGGCGCTTGTTAGAAACGCAGATTCCCCGGCCTCACCCCAGCCCTCCCGAAGCCAGCTTCGCGGACGGGGGGAGAAGGCTCCGCGTTCTGTGATCTCTGTGCGCTTCTGTGATTCCACATGGACTGAAGTTTGAAACAACTGGTCTAAGGCACTTTGTGTGACATATAAAAGAAAATAAACGGCATTTATTCCTCTTCTCTGATAAATTATGTGTCACCCTTGTAACTTCTTTGGTCAAATTTTCCTAAAGCATTTTCAAAATAAAGAAAGGAACCAGTGTTATCATTCCTGTCACATTCAAAAACCCTAATATCATCTGAATCCTAATTTTGTAGAGATATAAAGAAATAAGTGGTGCGTTTACCTCCTATATTCTGAAAGGGTTTACTTTTAATCATGGTATTTTTCCCCTGGTTGGAAATTTAAACTTCAAAAATAAATAAATATTAGAGTATTAACATTGATTTTGGATCAATGATTCCGATGCATACATATTACTTTTATAAATATATTAAGTTGCTCTCATGGATTAGCACCAATTGGTTTTCCTGTCTAAAGTATGTTTTCACATATATAATTGCTCAGAAAACTATAAAGAAATGAATCTTTTTTTCCAATTAGATTCACAGCTGGTGAATCTAAGTTTGACCTTTTTAATGACTCTATAAATTCTGTATATTTGATTGTGTTATATTTATTGCAACCATTTGGCTTTCACTCTTGTTTTTAGCAAATTAATTTTTCCGAAGTTAATCTCAAACACAGTTGCTAGCAAGATTCTTTTCTTGGTTCAGTAGTTTGCTAGTACAAAATATTAACAATAAGCCCAGGGAATTCTTCTTAATCTAAAACAAAACAAACAAACAAAAAAGTGGTCTGGGAAAAACAGAGTGTTATGCTATGATAGTTGCTATGGATACTAAGCTCCTTCACAGATCTGAGCTGAGGGTATAAGCATAAACATTAGCCATTTGATTAACTTGTGATTTTATTCAGAAGTGCTATAATTCACAAGTTTTGTATGTTCTACCATAGATTAATGCATTTTCATTCACAGATAAGACAATTTTGAGAAGAAAACTCCTCCTCCCCAATTTCCAATTTCTTTAGAAGAATCATTAGAAATACGTCAAGAATGAATACATGAAACTTTAATTAATAAATAATATATGAAACTTCCACAACCAAAAAAAAAACCTTTTCACTATTTTGAAGTAAGAAATAAAGAATAATACTTTTTAAAAACTCACAATCTACTCTAGCAAAAGAGTTCGGATATGTGTCACAGTCAAGATTGCAAATAAGACTGTTATCAGCAGAATTTCTTATAATCCACAATCTTGCCTTAAGTGAAGTTTATTTATATTTTATCAGTTATAGTTATGTTGCTAGAAAAATACTCGCAATTTTATTTTTTCAGCTCAGATAATACAATATTTGATTTTATCCTTAATCTATTAAAAAGTGCAATCATATGTGTAGAGTTCTATTTAATGATAATAGAATACTCTGATTTTCAACTATCCTGTCTAATGAAGGGTAACAAGTATAAATGAGTCACAGGTTGCACTGAAATTATATTGACATATTTGGCAGTGCTGTTTTTTATTACTCCTGAGATTTCCCCGTCTTATGTTTAAAACATCACATTTCTCTGATAAATAGAGTTATAGTACCTAATAGATTTTACTCTTAAAAAGAGATTCATCACCTCAGGCCCTATTTTTTTTTTTTACTGATTTATTGCTTTTAATATGATGAAACACCAGATTTGACAGCTAAGTTAGCAGTGGGATACAAGTACATTTTTATCTTTAATCATTTTTGTAGAGTAGGACATACACATATCCATATAAAAAGAAACTGTAGCAGAT
>CAUYRT010092012.1:0-15687 GCA_963574885.1 Lepilemur ruficaudatus | reverse complement strand
TGTATACCGGACTGTTGTGATGTATTCTTTACTTTCTTCCTCTCCCTGTATGACCTAGTAGAATAGGTGAATTAAATACTTCTAAACCAATGACTTTGGACTTAGTCAATATGCTCTGCTGGGGCCCGTGGAAAATTAAGGAAGGTGATATAATCAAAAACTTTCCTGGTCGAAGTTGTCACTTTGCCATCATCCATCAAAGGATAATCCCCTGAATAGCTGTCAGTTCAGTCAGTTCAAGGAGAATGAAGAGTATATGGAGCAAGGCTGAGCAAATCACAGATTGGACACAAGTTAAACTGGTTCAAGTAGAGCTACAGCTAAGTGCAGACTCATTGGAGAAATAAACACTCGGTGGGCTTTGTGGTTAATTTTTCTGCAGTTTTTACTGAGGATTCCAGGCAAATACAGGAGCAATGAGTTTATAATGGTAGTTAGAGTCAAATGTGGAATTAGGTCATCTAGGGATAGAGAAAACAGAAAAGTAGAGAGTTTGAGACAAATCTTTGGATATCCAAGTATTTTGAGGTTAAATTAATTGACGGACTAACAGAAAAAAAGAGAGAGATTGGTTACTCTTGTACGTATCTAAAATGCTAGGAATGTAGGAAAGAGAGAGCTAAATGAGTTGAATGCTGTTGAAAGCTAAAACAAGTTGACACTAAAGAATTGTTTTCTTATATTTGGTAACATGGAACACAGAAGAGCATCACAAAATACATTCCCCCCAAAAAGATGGCTTGAACATTCTCTAGAATATGTAGTACTTGTCTCTTTGAGTTTAAAATTGATCAAGTAAGAATAAAATATCTTCTTGACTTTTTTCAAGTTATATGAGTCTCATGAAGTGAAACATAGGCATGTGGTATGCTGAAATGTAGATAGTTTTCTTTTTCCCTTTTTCTCCCAATTTATCATGTCATTTTCATTAGTGGTACTCAAAAATCTTACTATATACATGGAAATTAATTAGTTAAGCAATGTTTAAGTAGTCAAAATTGTATTATACTGTGGAATTAAATTTTTCTATGTCTCTCCATGAATATTTTACTGAGAAGTAGGAGATATTTAATATAATAGTATAATTTTCAATTTAACATCTGTCTCTCTAAAAGCGTTTAAATTTCTCTAGTTGATATGTCTTTTTTTCCCTTCTCAGAAGACAAATTACTCATTTCATAATGTAAAATAATTTTAAAATATGTATTTATAAAGGAGTACTCTAGTTCTCTGAACTAGACTATTGTAATAAAAAAACCAATAAGGTCCGAGCATGGCGGCTCATGCCTGTAATCCCAGCACTTTGGGAGGTTGAGGTAGGAAGATCACTTGAGGCCAGAAGTTCAAGATCAGCCTGGACAATAAAGTGAGACCCCCATCTCTACAAAAATAAGAAAATTTAGCCGAGCATGGTGGCACACACCTGTAGTCCTAGCTATGTGGGAGGCTGAGGCAGGAGGATGGCCTGAGCCCAGGAGTTCAATGCTTCAGTGAACTGTGATCAAGTCACGGCACTCCCGATTGGGCAGGAACAGAATGAGACAGTTTCTCAGAAAAAAAAGCAAATAAAAATTTAACTGACTGTACAGAGCTTTTTAATTTTATCAGGTCCCATTTATTTATTTTTGTTGCTACTGGGATTGCTTTGGGAGTCTTTTTCATACATTCTTTGCCTAGGCTGATGTCTATAAGAGTTTTCCCAATATTGTCTTCTAAAATTATTAAGGTTTTGTGTCTTAGATTTAAGTCTGTTATCCACCATGAGTTGATTTTAGTGAGAGGTGAGAGGTGGGGATCCAGTTTCAATCTTCTGTATGTGGTTATCCAGTTTTCCCAGCATCATTTATTAAATATAGATTCATTTCCCCTGTGTCTGTTTTTGTCTGCTTTCTCAAAGATTAGATGACAATAGGAAGAGGGTTTTATATATGGGTTCTCAGTCCTGTTCCCAAACGTCTATATCTCCGTTCTTGTGCCAACATCATGTTGTTTTGGTTACTATAGCCTTGTAGTAAAGCTTGAGTCTGGTAGACTGATGCCTCCCAATTTGTTCTTTTTGCTTAAGATTACTTTGGCCATACAAGGCCTTCTCTGGTTCAACATGAAGAGTAGAATTTTTTTTCTAGATACAGCCAAGAAAACTTTCATTATAGCAAACAGACAACCTACAGAATGGAAGAAAATATTCCCATATTATATACCCAATAAAGGGTTGATAACAAGAATCTATATAGAACTTAAGAAAATTAACAAGAACATATCTAACAACCCCATTAAAAAGAGGGCAAAGGGCATGAATAGAAATTTTTTAAAAGAAGACAGAATAATGGCCAACAAACATATTTAAAATGCTAAACATCTCTAATCATCAGGGAAATGCAAATTAAAACCACAATGAGATATAACCTAACTCCAGTGAGAATCACCTTTATCAAAAAGTCCCTAAATGATAAGTGTTGGCATGGATGTGGAGAGATAGGAACACTGACACACTGCTGATGGGACTGCAAACTAGTATAACTTCGGTGGAGAGCAATATGGAGATAAGTTAAAGAGCTGCAAGTAGAACTACCATTTGATCCAGCAATCCCATTACTGGGCATCTACCCAAAGGGAAAAAAGACATTCTATAATAAAGACATCTACACTTGAATGTTTATGGCAGCACAATTCACAATTGCAAAGATGTGGAAATGACCCAAGTGCCCATCAATACATGAGTGAATTAATAAAATATGGTATATGTACACCATGGAATATTACTCAACCACAAAAAACAATGGTGAACTAACACCTCTTATATTATCCTGGGTAGAGCTGGAGACCATCCTTCGAAGTGAAGTATCACAAAAATAGAAAAACAAGCACCACGTTACTTGCCGTCAAATTGGTACTAACTGATCAACAGTAAGGTACACACATGGAAGTAATATTGATCCGGTACCAGACTGGTGGGAGGGGGGTCGTGGGGAGAGATAAACTCACAACTAATGGGTGTGTAGCACACTGTATGGGGGAAGAGCATGCTTGTAACTGTGGCTTGGGCGAGGCAAAGGCATTATATGTAAACAAAATGTTTGTATCCCCATAATATTCTGAAATTAAAAATAAATAAATAAAAAATAAAAATTTCACTGGAATTCAAAGTCTTTTAAAAAAGTCAACAAATCAATAAGGATTTATAGGTTAAGAGATGATTTTTATTTCCACAATTTCAGTCACAGAATCTTAATCAAATTATTTTAAAATTTGAAGTATTTAATTCATTTCCACTATCAGGTTTCTTAAGTTGCAATTAATTTCCTTATTTCTTGATAACTATATTTCCTTTTATACATGATTCTTTTTAGCTGCTTCTGTCTGTGCTTGTTTATCTTCTATTTTTTTCTCTTTCTCTTTCTGCCTCCTTTCTTTCTCTCTCTCTCCACATACGGACACACACACCCCCCCCAAAACATTTCTATGCATGTCTTTTAACCGAGTAAAATAACAAAGGTGATTTATAAATTCTTGGGAAATGAAACAGAATATTTTATAATAGCATGGAATTTAATCATAAAATTTTTTATTACTGATAAATTATTCCTAAAAAAATCTACTGTGGGATATTTTTCTGAAAAATCAGTTAAGTACCATGTTTTTTCTTACATTATCTTGGTATAGACCAAAAAGAAAACAAACAACAAAAACACTTATCACTCCTGTAAGCTTCCTTGATTTTATCATGTGTGAAAGCAATTTTCTTTTGCTATTTATTGTACCTTGGAGTAGCAAAAGGGGAATTTATAAAGAATTTTTTGCTATAGAAAAGTACAATTTTTAACTTCTATTAGATATGTTCTATTCTTTGGTTATGCTTTGAATTATGAAATATTTATTTTCAGAAAGCATTGTCAATTTAGATTTATATAGTCTTTTATATTGTTAATGAAATGGGAGAGAAAGTTAAGCTAAAATTGTACAATTTGGTAGGCTTGTTTTTGTATATTGCTACTGTATGGCCATATCTAAATCTTAAGCATATAACTAAAATGTCAGTGTTTATATTGGAGGAAAAAAACAAGAAACAGCATTTCAATTGGTAGTACGAGGTTTTTCATTAGCACAAGGAATTGCACATCTTTGTCTTCTCCAGGTGGTTTAACAGATTATGTATGTCCCATCTTCTGCCACTGCCATCACCATTTTATTATTGTTTTTAAGCTATATTGAGTAGAGATGCTTGACCTGAAAGTGTTCTGACTTACATCTATTTCTTACACTAGTTGTTATAAACAAAGAAGCAGAGATTCAAAGAAAACATAAATTACTTACTCAAGGCTGATTATTCCTTTGTGTGATCGGATACAGACACTGTTGGACTTCAAAGCTTGGCTTTTATTGACCATGTTGCTGTTCTTTATTTATTGTTTTCTTTGCTTTTCCTCATGATAAATTCACATACCCATTGAAGTCAATATCAGGTGTAGATTAAGCCTCATTCAGAGTAAGTAATTGATTGTGGTTTGAAACACTGAAAATACTGTTATCTCCTGAATCAACATTAAATTACCCTTGAAACAGGTTTTATCCTGATTTTGCTAATCAAGTTTTCTGATAACTGGGAAGCCTGCACCAAATCCCTGGATTCCCATTCCTTCCTTTCTGAGATTGAATCTCAGCTTGCCTACTAGACTTTTCTATCATGACTAATTCTTGCACCTGAACCTCAGTCTCTCAGTAAGTCTTTTTCTCTTCTTACACTCCATTCTATGCTCTAAGAGGTACTGGAGATGCAAAATTGAAAAGATGCAGTTCCAGTTCCCCAGCATCTATGTTCCATGTTAACTATTATGGAGATACCTCAACTACCTGTCTATTCAACACTGGAATACACATCCCACATGTAATGAATTAATAAATCTTCTATTAATTGCTGTTGGAGATAAAGATACACATTCCTCTATGACTACCTTTTGCAGAATCAATTTTCTGGCCTTCCTCAATTTCAGTTTAAGGAATATTAACTTCTCTAAACTTTCCATCCTCGCCTTGTCTTATTTATCTGGTTTTTGCTGAGTACTGCTTATTATTTAATACTTTTTACAGCAATACCCTTACAGTACTATATAGTAAAAAATAAAACAAACCTAAGATAATATAGAGTTTAATGAAATCAGTGCACTGTCTAAGCCTCAAGCTCTCCTTAATTATTTAGTATTCATTTCAACGTATTTTAACCATAATATTAATAATAACAAATATAAATATTAATATCCCTTAAAAATTAAGGTATATATTTCTAAAATAAGTATATGGGGTACTTAATAAATTAATTTAAACAAAAAATAACATTTTCTACTTTATCTTTACCTATATAACCCATAGAAAAAGCCAAACATTTTTTCCTAATTGAAATTAATTACTGTTAATTCCTTTTCTCTGAAGGAAATTCCCTGGCATACTTTTTAATTTTTCCTGATCTTTTAGGGATTATTAATTGCATCACTGGGGTTCCACAACACATATCTAAATCCATTTTTCTATTCTAGATGTTAAAGAATAATAAAAGCTGTCAGATATCATGTATAAAGCAGTTTTTGAGAAAAGTCAAATTTTATTTGGTGTTCCATCTGCTGAGATGGTTGTCTTCGTTACTCAACAAGTCAGTTCTATAAATTATGAACTGAACATTTTCTCAAACTTGGTGTAACATCTGGGCAGAATTATTCAAATAATGCTTTCAAGTATGTGAATTTATCACTGTGACTTAAAGTTTAATCATGGATTCATGTTTGTTGAAAAAAAAAGAATATGACATTTACATTTGTATATTTTAGATTACATGAGTAAGGCATTTAAAACAAAACCATGTGTTCAAACGCTTAAGAAATATTGCTCCAGTTGATGCATGTAGTAAGTTCTGTGATAGAAGATTGAAAAAAAGAATTAACCACAATGTATTTTGATTTGATTGCTTCTTACCACCTTTTTAAAAGCTGGTTTATTTGGTTTTTAATCTTTTATACAGAATAAAGCATTTATGGGTTTTATAACCTTCCATAGGATGGAAATGTTCTCAGATATTCTTCAAATTCAAGGTTCTGTGCTTTCAGTTCAAAGATATATAAGCAGTAGAATGTAAATTTTGCTTAAAAATGCAAATTTCTGTCATCTGACATTGGCAGTAACAGAGATCAATAATAATAATTCTA
Source organism: Lepilemur ruficaudatus (assembly GCA_963574885.1). NCBI lineage: Eukaryota > Metazoa > Chordata > Mammalia > Primates > Lepilemuridae > Lepilemur > Lepilemur ruficaudatus. Next base: position 9,493 of record CAUYRT010092012.1, on the reverse strand, counting down.
AGAAAATGAATTTAAAGGCAAGTGAATTTTTTTAAATAAAGGATGAAATAGTAACCATGTTTTAGGTTTAATTCACTTTTATTTTTTTACACAGTCATGCCTCTGATATGAAAATGAAAACCAGATTCATATGTTATTAAAGTAAATAGCATAAACTTATGTCTACATTAAAGTTGTATGAAAGGTCTAGTCATTTTTATATTATATTGTTTTATTTTCCAACAATACATGTACCACCTCTACCAAGAAAGTCTAGAAGATGACACAGATAAATGGACTACACAATATTTATGTAAGCTAATATTCTCAAAATATCCTTTCTGTGATACCTAAAAAAAAAACAAGTTAGAATGATGAAAGACATAAACCAAGCATTTTTTTGTTTGTTTTTATTCACACTTTATTATATAGAGACAATCAGACACTTGATAAAGTTAAAATCCAATTTTCTTGGGAAAAATGATACACAGTCATTCTTCTTTGACTATTTGTTTTTTATCTTGGTCACAGGAATAAATAAAATCAATTGTAAATTAATTCCAATGAATAAACATATAATATAGTAACTAGAAATTGTATTTTATAGACCTCATGTCTTAGAGAGGTAAAAAGCAAGCAAGGAAGAAAGAAAGAGATTGACATAAACAGAAAATAGAAAAGATGATGGAAAGAAGACTCTAGGTGAGGAAAACAAATGATGAAAGCAAATTTTTGAAAATTTGATTTAACCCAGCAGGTTGGAGCCTGGGAAGATTTGCAATCCTAGATAAATTCCGGCTTTCCTGATAATTCAGGTTTTGGTACTCACTAATTGTTAATCTGTCTGGTAACTGAGGCATGTATTCAACAAGAAGTTACTTTGTTGAATATTAGTAATGTAGCAGTCACAAACCTGGTTCTTAAGAAACTTACAATCTGGTTAGAGAGAAAACTACAATTAAGACACATATGATACCTAGATCATAAATTATCAAAATATATAATCACATGTAATTTTATAAAGTATAGACCAGAGTGCTTTAGGAAGTTGGGTAAAAGCAAGATCATCATAGTTTTGGATGTGTGATGAGCTTAATAATGGCCTTCAAAGATATCCAGGTCCTAATCTGTGGAACACGTGAATATTCCCTTGTATGGCAAAAGGGGCTTTGCAGATGTGACTAAATTGTGAATCTTGGGGTGGATGGATAAATTATCCTGGATTACCTGGGCTGGCTCTAAACGTAATCGTAAGTATCCTTTTAAGAGGAAGGTAGAGGGAGATTTGTCTACAGTATAGGAAGAATGTGACTATACAAGCAAGGGGAAAAAAGGCAATGTGGTGAGGGGCCATGAGCCAAAAAATAATGACAGCCTCCGGAAATTTGAAAAAGTAAGGAAACTGATTCTCTCCAAGAACCTCTGAAAGGATTGAAGCTCTGCCAATGCCTTAATTTTGATCCAGTGAAACTGATTTAAGATGTCCCACCTCAAAAACTGTAAGAGAATAAATGTGGGTTGTTTTAAGCTATGGAATCAATGCTAATTTCTAACAGCAGTAAGGGTATGCTCCTGAATTCATTTTTCATGCATTTGTTAACAACCATATGTTAATAACTCCAGCACTGCTCCACTCTAGGGATGAAGTCATCTGCAAGCATGAAGCTTATATGTGTTGTGAAGTATAGACTGTACATGAGTAATCCCGTAAATCAGGAAGCCAATTTCAGAGATTTTTAAGTATTATGAAAATTAGAACAGGTGAAGAAAGAATAATTTTTAAGAGAATGAAATACAAGCTACATACTGAGGGAAAATATTTTCAAATCACATAATTGACAAAGACTTATCTAGCATGTATAAGGACCAATCTCAGACATAAGGAAATAAGAAAACCAGTTAAAAATATACAAAATACTTAAACAGACACTTTACTAAAGAAGATGTAAGAATGGTACATGAGCATATACAAGATTCTCAACATATTCAGCATTGAAGGACATACAAATTACAACCACAGTCAGATACCACTAGATACAGACAAGAATAGCTAAAATAAAAAATAATAATAATAATGGTAATACCAAATATTGGTGAGAATGCAGAGCAACTGGAAATCTCATTAGTACTGTACATTACTGTACTGATGGGAATGTAAAATGATACAGCTACTCCAAAAAACTGTTTGATAGTTTATTATAAATTTAAACATACAGATACTATATGACAGAGCCATACAAATTTTAGGTATTTACTCTGAGAATATGAGAACATTTCTACATAAAACCTGTACATAAATATTTATAATGATTTTATTCAAGATTGCAAAAATTGCAAAGAACAGGAATGTCCTTCAATAGGTAAATAATGTGCAAACAGGGACACATGCATGCAACAGAATGCTACTCATGAATAAAAAGGAAAATACTATTGATACAAATAAAAACTTGAATGAATCTCAAATTGAGTATGCTAAGCAAACGGAATCCATCTCAAAATGTTACACACTATTAATATTTGATTTCATTTAAATGACATTCTTGTAGATAATGATAGTGATGATGAAGTGTCAGTGAATGCCTGTGGTTTGGGATGAGTGGAGTGTGTGACTACAAAGGAATAAAAAGCATGAGGAAGTTTTATGGGATTTTGGAATAGTTTTACATCCTGACTCTAGTTGTGAGTACACAAATCTAAACATGCATTAAAATCTATAGAATGTTTATCAAAGGACAAAATCAAGTAAATTTTATTGTAAGTCAATTTTAGTTTATTTTAAAATACAATTTAAAAAATGTTACTCTGGATTTTCTTGTGTTCATTAAAATGATAGTAAAATAACAGTGGTAAGTGTAAGGCTGACCAAATTAGACAGAATGGTCTGGGAAAGGATTCTAAGGAAATGAAATCTTAGCACAAACTGGGATGGCAAGAAAAGTCAACTATGTGAGGATCTTGGACTAATGTGTTGCAGGCATGGTTATAGCACAGCAAAGAGTTGAGGCAGAGATGAGTTTGGTGTGTCTAGAAAAGGTAAAAGGATAATGTGGTAGAATGTAGTGGGAGTGGGAAAGAATGTGGCACTGGAATGAAGTCAGATAAAGATTAGTCAAGAAACCTTGACTGAACAGGTGGGTATATTTTTGGAATTTTATTTATTTATTTATTATTTAGAATTTATATTTTTATTTATGTTTATTGTTAAGTTATCTTTATTTTCTTTTTATTTTAGTAGATTTAGAGGGTAAAAGGTGAATCTCATTACAAGTATATATTGTATAGTGGTGGAGTCTGGGCTTTTGTAGTGTACATCGTACTCCATAGATAATTTTTCATCCCTTATCCTCTCTCACCTTCCCTCCTTGTGAGTTTCCAATTTCTATTATACCACTCTGTGTGCCCTTGTGTAGCCATAGTTTAGCTCCCACTTATAGGTGAGAATATGTGACATTTATTTTTTTTCTGAGTTACTTCACTTAAGACAGTGGCCTCCAATTCCATCCAAGTAGCTGCAAAAGACATTACTTTACTCCTATCACTCAGTAGTATTCCATGGTATATATACACCACATTTTCTTCATCAACTTGTCAGTTGATGGCACTTAGATTGATTACATATCTTTGCTATTGTGAACTGTGTTGTGATAAACATGTGAGTACAGATATCATTTTGATATAATGGTTCCCCCCCCCCCGGTAGGTACCTGGTAATGGGATTGCAGGATCAAACGGTAGATATACTTTTTGTTTTTTGACAAATCTCCATTCTGACCTCAGTAGTGGTTGTACTAATTTACATTCCCACCAGCAGTGTGTAGGTGTTTTCTTTTCACCACATTCATGACAGTATCTATTCTTTTTTGACTATTTAATAATGGCCGTTCTAATTGGAATAAGATGTTATTTCATTGTGATTTTAATTCGCAATTCTGTGATGATTAGTGGTGTTGAGCTTTTTTTCATAAGTTTGTTGCCTATTTGTGTATCTTCTTTTGAAAAATGCCTGTTAATGTCATTTGCCCATTTTTTAATTATGTTGTTTGTTTCTTGCTGAATTGTTTGAGTTCCTTATAGATTCCAGATATTAGTCCTCTGTCAGGCACATTATTTGTGAGTAATTTCTCCCATTCTCCAGGTTGTATATTTATTGTCTTGATTATATCTTTGGTGGACCTTGAGTAATGGGAATAACACAAGAGTTGAATAAAGAATTTTTTAAAGTTAAAAAAAAACCTAAAACTTTTTAATTTTCTCCCTTCCTGAAAACTCTCTATTCTGAACTGTTTAAGTGCTCTGCCAGGGTCATTGACTTGTCAAGAAACCTACACTGCGTTGTTGGCTTTTCTTCCTTCTTTCCTCCCTCCCTCTTTTCCTTTCTTTTTGCCTTTGTATGTTACTTTTATATTCTAATTTATCTCTTTATTCTTTCTTCCATGTCACCAGAATTAAAATACAAAATACTTTGAAAACAAGAATGCATGTAAATTATACTTGCAATCTTGTGACCCATAGGATAGTGTTGTAAGTATAGTAGAGGCTCAATGGGTATCAGTCAAATTTTGTTTCTTTGCTTCTAAACATTTTCATATAATGTACATACTGTAAAAAATATATAAAGTTTTCTTTAAATAGTTATAATAATAGATTGGAAAACACAAATAAATTTCTAATATATTTTGCCTTTATTTCAGTAATTTTTTTCTCCACTTCATGATGAGTAAGAAAGTTACCGAGATAATTACAGAGATTAAAAAAAATGATTCTATAAAAAATGTAGAACAACCATAGATATATATTTAGATTACAGAAGAGAAGGTTAAGGGGATAATTGATACCTGTTTTCAAGTGTACTAAGCTTGATTGTAAGGATCATGTTGACCAAGGTTTTTTTAAATTTATAAAGGTCACGATGAGGGTAAAATTATCATAAGTTGCTGCAATAGTGCTAATTGAATACAAAAAAGAAAAAAAATTAACCATGATGGTAATTAATTATTCAAGCAAGTTATAATGGGGATTCTAGAATTTGAATCCCAGAAAATGAATAAATACCTATGTATATTCTTAAATTATTTATATCTTAAAGCAAAAGTATAGTACAAGTTAATTCTTTTAAGACTGTAATTTCTCTATCACAGAAAAAGAAAGATTCCTTTAAATTGGAAATCCTTTGTGAAATTAATAATGTTGCTTAACTTAAAAAAACTCATAATTTGTAAAATTAAAGGCAAATGATTTATATGAGGATCATTTTATTAAGCAAATACAATAATATTTCTGAGAGTATTTTCTAAATAAATTGAAAGTACTAAGGAGATAAAATGCTAACTTTATAGCAGTCTTTACTTCTTTTTCTTTTTTTTTTGGATATTTACCTTTTTAATAATCTTTATTTTTTAATTGAAATATAAATATATATGTATTTATCATGTACAACATGTTTTGAAGTATGTATGATTCATGGAATGCCTAACTCTAACTAAGTAACATACACATTACCGCACAGAGTTATCATTTTTGTGCGAGAACACTTTATTCTCGGGGTTTTTCAAGAATATGATATATTGTTATGAACTATTTCTCTTCTATAATTTTATTACTTTCAAATAAAACTTTTTTCTCCATAAGAAAAAGGAGGATATTTTATGTCTCTTCATTCATCTCAGAGTTTAGCACACATCTAGGTACAGAAAGGATAATCACATTGGATTGCATGTCTTAAGGCCATCTGCATATTCCAGATGATTAATAGAAATTTATCAAAAACATTCAATCATTATTGCAGGTGATGTCAGGTGTATAAAAAAATATAATACAATGACCACTTTGTCAAAAAAAGATAGATAAGATGTGCAGGATATGATTACTGACATGAAAGACTCATTTTGTAAGAGTTTATGTTATTAGATGTAAGGTTACGTATTCGGTCTTCTGGCCTGGGGAGGTCAGCAGCAGTTGAGCAGCTGTGGAAGACTTCACTTATTTATTTATTAATCAAGTATGATTCAGGTTTTAACTGTTTCATTTTCTCCTGGTCTGAGAGTTACAGTCATAGAAACCTAGCCTCTGCAAAGAAGGTAAAATTGATGTGCCATAACGGTACTGCAGACAGAGTGAAAAAACGTAAAGGCATATAGAGTTCTGTGATTTCAGGATGTCCTGATAAGTGCTAAAGTTCACAAGAAATATGACTGACTGGTCACAATGGCACCATATTACAAAGCAGCAAGGGACTGTTACCTCAGACACAGAAAAATTATGTTGGAGCAATTCTCGTTACATTATTAAAATGTAATCAATGGCTGGGCATAGTGGCTCATGCCTGTAATCCCAGTACTTTGAGAGTTAGAAGTGAAAGGATCACGTGAATCTAGGAGTTCAAGGTTACAGTGATTGTAACACTATACTCCAATCTGGATGACAGATAGAGACCCTGTCTCTAAGAAACTAATAGTAACAATAATAAAATAAAAAAGGAAAGATAATGAATGACTCTAACATTTATATGCTTGAAATAATGCTCACAGTAATCAGGATTTTTATTTTTAACTTATGATACCTTAACAGTATTGATTTAAAATGTCTTTTTTTTGAGAAGTGTGATAGATGTGGCACAAAATTTTATAATCACTGGAAGAAGGTTTAGCATATTCAAGCCAACAGTTTAAATCAATTTCTATTTTTCATCAACTAACTATATTTACTAAAGATTTTTACCAGTAGGACAGAACTACTGTCATATGTCAAGTTTTTATTTGTGGATTTATTTTTCCCCTACAAGAAAGATTCATAAATGAAATATTATCACACAAGTATTAACAACATTTCAGAGATTATCTCCTTCTAGATATCCATCTTAGTCTCTTTGTAAAACTTTTCAATGTAAACTCTAGACACATTCTTAAGGAAGTCTAACATTACCTTAATCCATCTCCCATAACCAAAAACAAAACAAAACACAAAACACCTAATTTAAGCCAAAAATGACACATAGGCTCTAAGGATAAATGATAGGTAAAATTTCTCTCTGCCTAAAAATCACAGCCTATTGAAGAACCAGAAACCCTGGTCCATGACTTCATCCATTAAAATTTAATGTTTTCTTTTGAAATGCAAATATTTTTGGATTTTAATCATATTCTTAGACATCATTAATTTCTACCTGAATTATTGGTTAAGATCTCAGCTGGTATTAATTAGCAACCCAAAACAAAAACAGCTCTCAAAATAAGTGGTGGGTTTGTATGAAGAATCTTAGATAAGGCGAGGGTGCTCTACAAAACGGAAATCTGTTGTTTATTGAAAGAATGAGAAATATCATGTATTGCACACTTCATAAATTTAGTGAGGCAGGCTGTATATTCTACCTTGAATACTTTGTTTTCAGGTCTCTACAAGAATTATTATAATTTTTTTTAAAAAACAACTTTATTGAAGTATAATTTACATGCCATGCAATTAATCCATTTTAAGTGTACAATTAAATGATTATTAGTAAATTTACCAAGTTGTACAACTATTCACACAAATCAGTTTTAGAAGATTTCCTTCCCCCCATTAAGACCCCTAATTCCCATCCCCAACTACATTTCAAGCATGTCCCTCCCCTCCACGATGCTCACTGCATCTCTCAGTTGTGGGTCTACAAGAATTATTTTTTCTTCATTCTTTTATTCAGGTCATTCTTAACCTACTTGTCACCATTATTATTAAATTCTGCTTTAGCTAATTCTGGATAGTCATAGATTTTCTGTTTCTGAGGCAGGGCCAAAATTGTAATAAAAAGAGGAGGGCAATTGAACACATTGGCTGGTTCCAGAATACACCAATGACTGGGCTAAATCAGACTGTGGGGACATCTGAGCAACAGAAAGGAGACCCTAGTGAAAGGGGCTATAGATAAATATTAAAACTAAACTTTCAAGATGTGATCAACTGTAAAAATTAATCTTCAGACTCTTAGGGGTATAAATGAAACAGTGGTTAGATGAAGTAAGATGAAGATCAGAGCAGAAAAACTGGTTTGAAATAAGGCAAACCTGGGCCAGGCAATCATACCAAGAAATAGTTTCTGAATTTTCCAGAGGTTCCCAGAGATCTACCCATAATATTATAATAGGTTTTGAGTGAATGGGTAGGAGAAGAGCATCTTGATTTAAAGACAAGGGCTAAGGCCAGAAAGAATATTACACTAGGAAAAAAGAGACAAAAAGCTTGTTTTTCTTTTTTCTTTTTTCCCTTTATCTTTCTGATTAGCCTCATGACCTTAGGCAAGTTATTTACCAGTCACACAGACTGTAGTTGACATTCCATATTTAAATGTCTGTTGGGCTCTGGGGCTACAAAAATGAATAAGGTATAGACATAATACTATGTCACATGCCTGAAGGAAGCAGACTAGATCAGAGAATATTGTGAAATTCCATAACGCTAACTATGTTTGAGATGGGTTCCTCATTATTTTGCAACACGTAGATTAAACGTTACTTCCTCAGGAACATTCTCTATTGTCACAAGCTGGCAATTATATATTCTATATACTCTAATTGTTCAATTTGTTGAGCTCTACTTTATAAGCTTCATATATCCAGCAGTGTTTTAAATTCTCATGGTTCTAATATATTTTGAAATAACTAACAGTTTTTAACTCAATAACTTCTAAATAGCGTTTTCAAAGGCAAAGGAGAAAGTTGAGGCATAATTAAATTTGTCCAATTTAAACCTTCACGTCGAGAGAGAGCGAGAGAGACTGAGTGCATGCATTAGCAAGAAGGAGAGAAAGAGAGAATTAGGAATCAACACATTCCTTTAAGAGAAAGAAGCATGACACTAAACTTTCTTCATTCAAAACATTTCATGGTATGAATCTGTTTTCACACAATATGTTCCATAGTTCTCATTCCAAACCAAATCATACATAAAATGTCATTTTTCGGCCAAAGCATAGCAATTTTTTAAATAAAATTCACCCCACTAAATTAAAGCTTGACGTTGAATTTGCCAAATCCTCCAGTACAAGCACTTTACTGAATTGCAGTGTAACTAAAAGAAAGCCCTTGCTGTTCAAAATAAATAAATAAACAAGTAAACTAGTAAATGAAGTCTTTCAGTTTGATTTTTTTATGCGACTTACTTCAAGAAAGAAAGAAGCACGAAGGAGGAAGTGTATAAAACGCATTGTTTTGCAAATTGAAACATATTAAAATACAGAGGATAGATGAAAGTAAAATAGATTTTTGAAATATGTTCTAAAAGATCATTTTCCTTCTCTACCATGTCTTTTATTTAAATAAGAATCTTATTTAAAAATTGAAAATGCCATTTATGCAACAGTTAAAGTGCACAATTTTGAAGAGAGGCAGGACTATATTGTTGTGACTAAGAAGCTTAGAAGAAAGTAGAAAGCAAGATGTTTGGCTTCTATTTAGCAAGAATTTACTACTGATTCTTTATAAAAAGACTGTTTAAATAAGTTTGAAGAATTCCAAAAATAATCAAGAAATCAATTGTAACC
>CAUYRT010092010.1:0-10591 GCA_963574885.1 Lepilemur ruficaudatus | reverse complement strand
GTAACAAATGTCCATCATTGTGAATTGAATAAATTACAACTCGGTGATTTAATGGAGTGAAACTACCTGTATACCATAAGCATAGATAGACAAATAGATATATATGAATATATATAAATGAATGAATGAATGCATGTATTTAGTAGCAAAATAGTTCACTGTAACCTTGAACTTCTGCACTCAAGCTATACTCCTGCCTTAGCCTCCTGAGTAGCTGGGACTACAGGTGCACTCAACAACGCTGGGCTAATTTTTTCTGAAATTTTTTGTAGAGATGGGGGTCTTGCTGTGTTGCCCAGGCTGGTCCCAAATTCCTAGCTTTAAGCAAACCTCCTGCCTCGGCCTCCCAAAGTGCTGAGATTACAAGCATGAGCCACCACACCCAGCTGCAAAATACTTTTTATGAGATAATTGTGTTCTTCTGCCTCTATTTTTCCGTTAGTTCTAGAAAGGTACGTAGACCATCTTGTGCTTTCTTGCCGAAGGAAGTTTTACGATTGTAAGGCTAAAAAAAAGTTTCTGTAGGATATTTCCCTTTCTGGCTTAATTTTCCTAAAGTCTGATTCTGTTGAAGAGATAAAGTCAGGAGTTCTGGAAGGAGCATAGAGAAAAGAAGAAGTGACTTTAAGGGCAAAGAGAAAAAGAGAGGATTGATTCCTGGAAAGAACAAAAGTCAGCAATTTCCAAGATTGTTGATCATACTCTCAGGAAATAAGCAAGACTTTAAAGGGGATGGCAGGAGCCTGGCCTAACTAAACCATAACATTTCCACTTTGCAAAAATCCCCATCCCTGCCTGTGGCAGGGAAGCAGAGAGATGCCAGGCTTTGAAGGATCACTGCCAGCTTTAACAATAAACCCATTTATGGCTTCTATGATACCTAGAGATGAGATGCCCCCAGGCACCTCTTAAATCTAGAAGCTGATGTAACTATTAGAGGTAAGGAGGCCCCAACCCTGACAGAGATTTAAGTTTTCTGCTAGCCCTGCAAGATGGAGGAGGAGGAAGAATGTTCATCCTCTTCAAGATGCTGAACTGAGCACATACGTTTGTCTTTTCTCCGTCTTGAGAGAAAGTTAAAAGAAAAGTAAAAGAATAAAAAGGGGCCGGGCATGGTGGCTCACGTCTGTAATCCTAGCACTCTGGGAGGCTGAGGCAAGAGGATCACTCAAGGTCAGGAGTTCGAAACCAGCCTAAGCAAGAGTGAGACCCCATCTCTACTAAAAATAGAAAGAAATTAGCTGGACAACTAAAAATATATAGAAAAAATTATCCAGGCATGGTGGCACATGCCTGTAGTCACAGCTACTTGGGAGGCTGAGGCAGAAGGATTCTTGAGCCCAGGAGTTTGAGGTTGCTGTGAGCTAGGCTGAAGCCACGGCACTCTAGCCGGGGCAACAGAGTGAGACTCCGTCTGAAAAAAAAAAAAAAAAAAAAGAACATAAAGGGGCTGGGCACTGTGGCTCATGACTATAATCCTAGCATTTTGGGAAGCCTAGGCAGGAGAATTTCTTGAGGCCAGAGACCAGCCTGGGCAATAGTGAGACCCCATCTTTACAAAAAATTTAAACATTTAGCTGGGCATGATGGTGTGCATCTATACTCTAAGATATTAGGTACCCAGGAGGCTGAGGAAGGAGGATCCCCTGAGCCCAGGAGTTGGAGGTTTCACTGAGTATGATGATGCCTCTGCACTCTACCCCAGGCAATAGAGCGAGACCCTGTCTCAAAAAATAATAATAATAAATATTAAAGGTTTAATATATCAAAATACATTGAGAATGATGAGAAGGGCTAACAATGATCCATGTTACTGAATGAGAAATTCCAAAAAGATTCTGGGTACAGAAAACAGACTACTGATTGGTCAAAGCAGTGGCGATAAAGCCTTGGCTGAGAATATGCAGAGAAGGGGTCCTGCTGACAAAGGATCCAACAGGCTCAGTAGAACCATGTGTGATAGGCAGAATAATGACCCCCCCAGTAAAATGCCCACGTTCTAATCCCCGGAGCCTATGAATGTGTCAGGTTATATGGCAAAGGAGAGTTAAGGTACAGATGGAATTAAGATTGCTAATCAGATGATCTTAAAATATGAACATTATCTTTCAAAGTGAAAGAGGGAGGCAGGAGAGCTGAGTTCTCTGCTTCGGAGTCATGGGCTGCTATCCAGGCATCTACCAGGGCTAGGTCTCATCAGAGGCTTTGCTAGGAAAGGATCCAGTTTCAGGCTCCCTTAGCCTGTTAGAATTCATATGCTTTCAGCTGTAGGATTCACAGCAGCTTGCTTGTTCTAAGCCAGCAAGAGAGAGAGAGACAGAGACTCCAGTGCCAGTCTGCTAACAAGACAGTCTTATAGAATGTAATCCCAGGAATGACAAATGACAGCCCATCATTTTTATCATAGCAAGTCACAGACCCTGCCCACACTCAAGGGGAGGGGATTAAACAGGACTGAGTGCCAGAAAGCAGGGATCACGGGGCCACCTTAACGTCTGTCTGCCTCAAATGTGCATTTTTTTGTCTGAGGAGGAAGGTATCAAAAGTGGGGGCAGCCACATACATATCACATGAAAATATGCTGAAATTGATGGGGACAAATCTAGTCTTACCCCCACCCGGTCCTGACTTTGATCATGCAAAAGAAAGAGATATGCGATAGGGGTTACCTTTTTATGACTTAACCTGTCTGCAGAGCACTCTGTAGATCCAACGCACAATACAAAAAGCTGCAAAAATAGAATGCAGACGAGGTTTGAGTTGCAGGAAACTGGACTCTTGTGTTTGTGATCAGGTGGGTTAAGCAAGCAGTTAAGAGTTCAGAAAGTTTTCTCTGGGGCTGAGATAGGGTGGAGGAGGCCACAGGTTCCAGGCTGTGGAGGTGCAGGGACGCAGGGGATGGGGCCTGGAGTGCTGGTTAGAATCATCCTGCCCAGCCCTTTCAGTTTCATGGTGGAATAACCTACCTATATTTTTTTGTTTGTTGGACTTTTTTCATTTAGCATAATTATTTTGAGATTCATACTTGTCACACATGTCAATAGTTCATTCCTTTTTATTGTGGAGGAGTATTCCATAGTATGAATATACTACAATTTATCCATTCACCTGTTGATGGCCATTTGAGTTGTTTCCTGTTTTGGGCTACCACAGGTAAAATTGCCATGAACATTTGTGCATAAGTATTTCTGTGGATGTATATTTTATTTTCTCTTGTTTAATACCTAGGAGTAGAATGGTTGAATGATATGGTAGCTGTAGGTTTAACTTTTTTTCAAAACTGCCAAGCTGATTTCCAAAATGGTTGTACATTCCCAACGACATGAGAGGACCCAACAATATGAGCATTTCAGTTCATCTACATCTTTGCCAATGCTTAGTATGGTCAACCTTTTTAATTTTGGTCATTCTAATAGGTGTGGAATATTATCTCATTGTAATTTTAATTTATATTTTCCCACTAATATATTGATTGGTTTTTCATTTGATTATTTGCCATCCATATATCTTTGTTAGCAAAGTTTCGTTCTTTTTTTCTTTATAGAAACAGGGTCTCACTCTGTTGCCCAGGCTGAAGTGCAGTGGCCTTATTATAGCTCACTGTAACCTCAAACTCCTGATCTCAAGTGATCCTTCTACCTCAGCCTCTTGAGTACTTGGTATTACAGGTGTGAGCCACTATGTTCAGGTACTTTTTCTATTATTTTTTTTTGTTAGAGGTGGGATCTCACTATGCTGCCCAGGCTAGTGTTAAACTCCTGGCCTCAAGTGATTCTCCTACCTCAGCCTCCCAAAGTGCTGGGATTATAGGTGTGAGCCACTGTATCTGGCCTTGGTGAAGTTTTGACTCAAATCTTTTGCCCATTTTTCTATTGGGTTGTTTACTTATTGAGTTTTGAGGGTTTTAAATATATTCTAGATTGAATGGACTCATAGACATTTTATTTTGGGGGTTATAACCCAGTGCTATCATTTCCTATTCCGTTGCTCAAATCGTTCCACCTTTGGCCATTGGAAGCTCTTTCAAGCTGGCTCCTGTGTCCTTTTGACATGATCCCTTATTTATACCTTCCTTTTTTCCTTCCTACTCTTCTTTCCTCCCTTTCCTTTTCTCCTTCCTCCTTCTTATTTTCTAAATACGTCTTTATTTTTTGGAATTACAGGATCTTCCAACTAATCTCATGTTGTGTATCACCTGCCCCTGCCATTTCTCCAAGGTGCTCTGGTTCCTGGGTATGCTTTCTACTGCTGGGCCTCCTGACCATTTAGCATTATACATTTGCCTCCCATCACCGCAATCTGGCACTGCAGCTTCACTAGAATGGGCCTTTACTTTTTTCGTTCTTCTAGGAACCATTCTAGTAACAAGTTTACAGCATCTCCTAGAGTTCTTGCCAGGGAGCTAAATCCTGTGTTCCATAAGAGTAAACTCTTTCTTATCCAACCTGATAATCTAGGTCCCTTGATTAATCGCCAGTGGAATCCAATCCCACGTGTACTCTCCCAGCCATGTGTACTCTGCCAGTACATAATGACCAGCAGGGAATGCTAGCACTTCATAGGTAAGGTTAGAGCAATTCTATAGGCATGGAGTGTTCGAGAGAATCTAGGGATTCAAGATTTTCAGGGCATCTACCCAAAGGTTTCCATTCCATATATTCAGGTTCCATTCTTTTCCAATCAGAGGACTTGATTTTGACCTTAAAGATCTGGCTTAGTTGGGAGTTTATTAGAGCTCAGTTACTCTGACAATTAAATCCCAGGCCTGGTTCTAAACTTTCTCTGTCCTTGCTGCAGTTGATGAGATCCTGTAGTCTAAGGAGGCCCTCTGGTTTTCACACATAGCTTTCAAATGTCAATTAATCACTCTCAGGTTTTTGTTGTGTTTTTCAAGAATTTCAATCAAACTTAGCTATAGCCACCCAATTTTATTATCCTTGTTGTTACTATTTCCCCCCATCAAAAGGCTCATATATATAGCACCATATAATGCATTTGATGCATTCTCTTCCACTGGTATACCATCCCAATTCACCACCTGTGAAGGTTTTAGTCGTTAGACTGTCCCCATTACCTACTAGTAATGGGGTCCTCATTGCCAGCTCAACACAATGGCCCAACTCCAAAAATGCTTGCTTTCTCAGACAATGTCTACATGAACTGTCACAGGTTGAGTTTCCAGGGAAGCAGAATCGTAGATGGAGTATATCATGTGGATATTTATTAAGGAGTGCCCTCTGTAAGAAAAGGGAAAGAAGTTGGATTGGGCCAAGGAAGAAGTCAAGCTGTGCTATGGAGAAGGGAAGCTAGTGACAGCCTTGGCTGACACCGCAGGGAGGTTTAGAGCTAGTGTGGTCCTTCAGCATTGTCTTGAAGTGGGCAGAGATAGTCAGACACCCCACATTAAACCCCTACATTAATCAGTCCCTGGATGTGGGCAGCCAGGAGGGATTGTGACCTTGGGCAAGGCAGTTCTCTGCAGAGGAGACAATCCTTGAAGGGGGAGATAGCTGAAGGTTGTTACTGACAGCATTACTTGTACCAGGATTCTCCAGAGACACAGAATCAATAGGATAAATAGAGATACATCAGACTTTTTTAAAAAATTTTAATATTTTATAATTTTTTTATTATTTTACCTTGACAGAGTCTCACTCTGTTGCCCTGAGTAGAGTGCCGTGGCATCAGTCTATCTCACAGCAACCTCAAACTCCTGGGCTCAAGCAATCCACCTGCCTCAGCCTCCTGAGTAGCTGGGACTACAGGCATGCACCATTACGCCTGGCTAATTTTTCTATTTTTAGTAGAGATAGGGTCTCGCTCTTGCTCAGGCTGGTCTTGAACTCCTGAACTCAAGTGATCCTCCCGCCTCGGCCTCCCAGAATGCTAGGATTACAGGCATGAGCCACCGTGCCCAGCTGAGATTTTTTTTTTAAGACAGGTTCTCTCTCTGTGTCCCAGCCTTGAGTGCAGTGGCACAGTCATAGCTCATTGAAGCCTTGCACTCTTGGGCTCAAGGAATCCTCCTGTCTCAGCCTCCTGAGTAGCTGGGACTTCAGGCATGAGCTACCGTGCCCGGCTAATTTTTTTATTTTTTGTAAAGACAGGTTCTTGCTGTGTTGCCCAGGCTGGTCTTGAACTCTTGGGCTCAAGGGATCCTCCCATCTTGACCTCCCAGAGTGCTGGGATTCCAGGCATCAGCCACTGCCCCTAGCGAGAATAGGTATCTGTAGAGGAAATGATGAGTTCCATTTTGGACAACTTGAATTTGATCAAGATGTGGAAGTTATCCAACATATAGTTGGCTGTTGAAACTGTCAGAAGACTATTTCAGTGTGAATTCTAGAATCTATTTTAGACTCCCTGATAATTGATCTGGAATTAAACTGTTCTGGCTAACATTTTTAACTGATATTGTTTTCCCAAATCATTTTTTATATGTTGAATAGTCATCTAGTGGTAACCTGCAATCTCTTTTATCTTAAAATATTTAGTCTTTATCTTTCCCTCAGCCTAATTGATATGTAGAGATGTCAAATTTTATTTGACATATTAATGATGGACATGGGTGTTGACCTCTATGGTAATTACAGCTCTTTCTATTGCAAGCAACTGAAACCCAACTCAAACTAATTTAATAATAAAGGAAATTGGCTGGAACATGTAACTGAGAAATCCAGGGGTGTTTCTGACTTTAGGCATCACTAAATCATGGGGCTCGAATGGCTAACTCTCTCCTCCTTTCCCCTCTCAGCTCTGTTGACCTTATTCGTCTTTTTATGTTGGCCTCATTCTCTGATGTTATGGATAAGCTCTTTCCATGTGGCAGGAAAAATGGTCATTGGCATCAAAGGCCCATATCCACCAAGTACCATGACCTCAAAAGAAAAAAAATCTCTTTTCTTCTAGCTGTAGCAGTAAAGTCCTGGGAAGGACTTTGATTGGCCTGGTTTGAGTCATATTGCCATCTTTGTGACATGTGACATGAATAAGAGAATAGGGCACTCTGATGGTCAGACCTGAGTCATGGATCATGTGCCCACACTGTGGGCAGGGTAGGACTGGGGCAAATAAAAACAAAGTTTTATGCTATAGACCAGTGCGCTAGTCAGGGGTCTCCAGAGAAACAGAACCAATGGGGTGTGTGTGTGTGTGTGTGTGTGTACACATACATACATACATATATAGAGACAGAGAGAGAGAGATATTTATTTGAAAGAATTAGCTGTATAGAAATTATGGAAGACAGTATGGAGGTTCCTCAAAAAATTAAAAATAGAACTACCATATGATCCATTATTCCCACTACTGAGTATATATTCAAAGAAATGAAATCATTTTGTCAAAGAGAAACCTGCATTTCTATATTCATTGCAGCATTATTCACAATGGCCAAGATAGGGAATCAACTTAAGAATCTTTCAGTAGATAAATGGATGAAGAATACGTGGTATTACTATATTGCTGGGCTGCGCTCAGCGGCACATGCCTGTAGTCCAGCTACTGAGGAGGCTGAGGTGGGAGGATTGCTTGAGCCCAGGAGTTTAAGTCCAGCCCGGGCAACATAGCAAGACCCAGTCTCTTAAAAATTAAATTAAATTAAACAAAGAACATGTGGTATATATACACAATGAAATACTATTCAGCTTTAAAAAAAGATGGAAATCCTATCATTTGTAACAACATGGATAAACCTAGAGAATATTATGTTAAGTGAAATAAGGTAGGCCCAGAAAGACAAACACTGTACAATCTCACTTATATGTGGAATCCAAAAAGTTTAACTAATAGAAGCAGACAGTGAAATGGTAGTTACCAGGGGCTGGTGACAGGTGTGGAATGTTGGGAACATGTTGGTCAAAGATACAAAATTTGAGTTAGACAGAAGGAACAAGTTCAGGAGATCTATAGGAAAATGTGGTGACTATAGTTAATAACAATGTATTATATTCTTTAACATTGTTGAGAAAGTGTATATATATATATATTTTTTTTTTTTTGAGACAGAGTCTCGCTCTGTTGCCTGGGCTAGAGTGCTGTGGCATCAGCCTAGATCACAGCAACCTCACACTCCTGGGCTCAGGCAATCCTCTTGCCTCAGCCTCCCAAGTAGCTGGGAATACAGGCATGCGCCACCATGCCCAGCTAATTTTTTTTCTGTATATTTTTAGTTGGCCAATTAATTTCTTTCTCTTTATAGTACAGACGGGGTCTCACTCTTGCTCAGGCTGGTCTCAAACTCCTGACCTTGAGCGACCCACCCACCTTGGCCTCCCAGAGTGCTAGGAATACAGGCGTGAGCCACTTTGCCCAGCTGCTCCTGATTTTTAAAAGAAATTTTTGTAGAGACGGCGTCCCCTTATGTTGCCCAGGTTGGTCGCAAACTCCTAGACTCAAGGGATCCTCCCACCTCAGGCTCCCAAGGCATAAGTGACCATACCAGGCCACAAGTGGGTTTTTTTTTTGAGACAGAGTCTCACTCTGTTGCCTAGGCTGTAGAGCGCCATGGCATCAGCCTAGCTCACAGCAACCTCAAACTCCTGGGTTCAAGCGATCCTTCTGCCTCAGCCTCCCGAGTAGCTGGGACTACAGGCATGCACCACCATGCCGGGCTTATTTTTTACATATATTTTTAGTTGGCCAATTAATTTCTTTCTATTTATAGTATAGACGGGGTCTCGCTCTTGCTCAGGCTGGTCTCAAACTCTTGACCTTGAGCTATCCACCCGCCTGGGCCTCCCAGAGAATTTCTTTCTATTTTTAGTAGAGACAGGGTCTCGCTCTTGCTCAGGCTGGTCTCCAACTCCTGAGGTCAAAGGATCGTCCCACCTCGGCCTCCCAGAGTGCTAGGATTACAGGTGTGAGCCACCACGCCCATCCCACTCCTGGGTTTTTAAAGGAAAAAGAAAGTCAATTCCTAAGTTGTTTACCAGGAATGTACATTAAAAGATTTTAAGCTATTGACTGGCTATACATTGTTCTTTGCATCACAGATTCCAGGAACATGAAGATAATGGGTGAGACAGCTAGTTAGGAACAAAATGCCTTTAAACAGGCCGGGCGCGCTGTAATCCTAGCACTCTGGGAGGCCGAAGCGGGCAAATCGCTCAAGGTCAGGAGTTTGAAACCAGCCTGAGCAAGTGCGAGACCTCCTCTCTACTATAAATAGAAAGAAATTAATTGGCCAACTAAAAATATATATAAAAAAAAATTAGCCGGGCATGGTGGCACATGCCTGTAGTCCCAGCTACTCGGGAGGCTGGGGCAGGAGGATCTCCTGAGCCCAGGAGTGTGAGGTTGCTGTGAGCTAGGCTGACGCCACGGCACTCTCTCTAGCCCGGGCAACAGAGTGAGACTCTGTCTCAAAAAAAAAAAAAAATGCCTTTAAACAATTGTCTCAGGTTATGGGTTCAGGGAGCATGCCTGAAGTCCCATAGGGCTTGATAAATTTTGCATACCTAACACAGTTCAGACTGCTCTAGGCTATTTTCCTTTTCTCACCAGCTAATTGAAAAGTGACAGCCGGTCTTGGTGGCTCACGCCTGTAATCCTAGCACTCTGGGAGGCTGAGGCGGGTGGATCGCTCATAGGAGTTCGAGACCAGCCTGAGCATGAGCGAGACCCCGTCTCTACTATAAATAGAAAGAAATCAATTGGCCAACTAAAAATATACAGAAAAAAAATTAGCCGGGCATGGTGGCGCATGCCTGTAGTCCCAGCTACTAGGGAGGCTGAGGCAGAAGGATTGCTTGAGCCCAGGAGTCTGAGGTTGCTGTGAGCTAGGCTGAAGCCATGGCACTCTAGCCTGGGCAACAGAGCCAGACTCTGTCTCAAAAAAAAAAAAAAAGTGAGGGGGTTATTAATTTGAGATTCATGGACTCCTTTGGGGCTGTTCATGGGCTTCAAAGGATTAATGAAATCATATGCAAAATATGTGTTTGTGTGGATAGCTCTCACCGGATTTCCAAATTTGTTTGTCTGTACCCCCTCCCCCTCAAAAAAAAAAAACAACAGGAAAGAAGAAAAAAGAATCTCTGGAATATCTAGTTTCAGAGAGTGAACTATCAAAGTATAATGCAGCAGAGACATCCAGTAGGATACTGAGTAAAACATGTCCACTGAATATGGCAATTAGAAGCTCACTTCTTGGAAGATTCATTTGTTTTTGCTCCCTAAACCTCCTTTCTACTTCAACTCACACCAGTCTGGTTTTGAGTCTACACTCTGCTCAAACTGCTCTTGTCATAGACCTGTTATTTATCTTGCAAAATTTAATGAATCATCTCTCTTCTCATCTTACTTGATTTCTCAGCCGCTATAACCCCAGTCTTCCAGCTTTGCTCCTAGCTCTCTGGTTTAAGACACCTTTTTCTTTTGTGCCCTGGGTGAAATGACTACAGTAGCTCTTAGCTGACTTCTCTGCTTACCTGCTTCCTTCTTTTTTTTTTTTTTTTTTTTTTTTTTTGAGACAGAGTCTTACTCTGCTGCCCGGGCTAGAGTGAGTGCTGTGGCGTCAGCCTAGCTCACAGCAACCTCAAACTCCTGGACTCCAGCAATCCTACTGCCTCAGCCTCCCAAGTAGCTGGGACTA
>CAUYRT010092008.1:0-49298 GCA_963574885.1 Lepilemur ruficaudatus | reverse complement strand
CAACCTCAAACTCCTGGGCTCAAGCAATCCTTCTGCCTCAGCCTTCCAAGTAGCTGGGACTACAGGCATGCGCCACCATGCCCGGCTAATTTTTTCTATATATTTTTAGTTGGCCAATTAATTTGTATTTTAGTAGAGATGGGGTCTCACTCTTGCTCAGGCTGGTTTTGAACTCCTGACCTTGAGCAATCCATCCGCCTTGGCCTCCCAGAGTGCTAGGATTACAGGCGTGAGCCACTGTGCCTGGCCTAGAATGCGTGTTTTAAACCTTTACTAAACATTTATACTTTGTCTCTCTCATAAATCAATCCTTTGAAGGTATCACTACTTGGGAAAGCAATTGTATCCAACCCATTAATTTCCTTCAGGGCAGGGAATGAGAAGGCAAGTCATAGAAACTTGAATTCCTCTTCCCCCAGGTGGGTCATAGAAACCAGAATCCTTTTTCCTCAAACCAGCCTTAAAACCTAAAAATATTACTCCAGCCCTCTCCTACCCTTCTATGAAAGAGCTGGCCATAAAAAAACTCTGAAGTACCCTGTTTAAGAGTGGGTCATAAGACCCGTATTCCAGAAAGCGTTCTGCCCCATATCATGCTACAACAGAGAAATGCCACAACAGACAAGCTTTGCTAGGTTTTCCCACTCAGTCTATTACCATTAGCTCATACCGTTTTTTTGTTCAATCACACTTCTACACAGCTGTCCCTACTTCATCAAATCTAAGCATAAAATCAGATAGTCTTCCCTGTAATTTTGGGTCTTCACTCTTAAGACTTCTGTGTCATGCAAAACTTTGATCAAATGCAGTAAATTTATTATACTTTTCTCTTGTTAATCTGTCTTTTGTTATAGGAGTATCAGCTGTGACCCTTTATGATGGGAAAGAAAAGGATCACCCCTTTCTACCCTTACTCTGCCTCTGCTTCTGTTCATGTTTTCTCCCTTAACTCAAACGGACAGGACTATTACACTTTTGTCAGAAGATGAACCTTTTCTTTCCTTCAAAACTCAACTGGTCAGACCAATGACAATTCTGTCAAGTAGTGTCTAACAGTAGCCTCAAGAGAGAGGTTCTGGGGGACAACTATGCATCTTCCAAGCAGTTGTAGAGTGCATATCTAACTTTCTTTAAATTACCTGTGTGGATCTGTCATCCCAGAATTTTTAGTATTACAAGTAATGAGTTCAGCTTATGTATAAAAATGCATTTCCTTTTCTATGTTCTAAAAATTATCTAGGCCGGGCGTGGTGGCTCACGCCTGTAATCCTAGCACTCTGGGAGGCTGAGGCAGGCAGATCGCTCAAGGTCAGGAGTTCAAAACCAGCCTCAGCAAGAGCGAGACTAAAAATAGAAATGAAATTAATACTAAATGAAATTAATACTAAAAATAGAAAATGAAATTGGCCAACTAAAAATATACAGAAAATTAGCCGGGCATGGTGGCGCATGCCTGTAGTTCCAGCTACTCAGGAGGCTGAGGCAGGAGGATCGCTTGAGCCCAGGAGTGTGAGGTTGCTGTGAGCTAGGCTGAGGCCACGGCACTCTAGCAGGGCAACAGAGTGAGACTCTGTCTCCAAATAAAATAAAAATAAAAATGAAAATAAATAACTATCTGCTATTAAGGGATGCCCTCTAAAAATGTAGAATCAAAACTCCTAGTTTACATTCATAACTCTCTGCTATTTAGCAGCTCAGTGACCCTTTATACCTTATTGGACATCATCATGTCCAATAGTAATTGATTTATAGGTGCCTAGTATGCTCACTGCATAAACATCTTGAGGGCAAGGTCTGCGTCTTTTTGCATAGGAATTTAAAAAATAATAGTTAACACTTTTCATGCCAGGCACTGGGCTAATGTATTTCTTCATAACCATCACTACTGCTACTTCCATTTTACAAGTGAAAAAAGTAATGTTTTGAGAAGTTAAACCCAAGGTCATGGCCAGTATGTTGCCAACTTGAGATCTGCACTCAGATCTGCCTGACCCCAAATCTCATTATCTGGAAATTAGCATGTTAGCTAACATTATTTTGATGTGTATAAATTCCCTTCAGGAATGAATATGATTTGGTCACGGCTGCTGTTAGCCTTTGTATTTCCAGAATCTAGAGACTAATAACTTCCGGTTTACCTTCATACTGAAGTCAGTCGGGATCATCCTAAATTGAGTCCCTACATAATCTTTTAAGCCCTCCAGTTATTACAATGGTTATGGCCTTTCTTCGCTTATCATTATTTAGTTCCTGCTGAACACAAAAACAGTGTTCATGTAGATACCAGGATCATCCAGACAAAACATGTGCCTTCTCTAGCCTAAGCAACATAGCCAGACCCATCTCTACAAAAAAATTTAAAAATAGCTGGGCGTGCTGGCACACACCTGTAGTCCACGCTACTCAAGAGGCTGAGGCAGGAGGATCACTTAAGCCCTGGAGTTTGAGACTGCAGTGAGCTAAGATGACGCCGTGGCACTCTAGCCCCAGTGACAGAGCAAGACCCTGTCTCAAAACAACAACAAAATGCTCTCAAGGACATAATCAAAATATGGAGTTCTTAAACATCCATAGCATAAAGTGTTTCCTACATGTGTCTTAATTCAATTACGAGGCGAATGATTTTCAAAATCCTGAGCCCATGACAGTTTCCACCTGTATAACAGTACTCGCCACTCGGCCTTGTTTTGCGGTTCTATTAACAACTCTGATTTAGTCACAGATATCCCCATGGCACAGGCGTTGATGCTTTGCATCAGTTGGCCAGATTGCTACTGATTATTTACGAAAAAAAATACGGGCCTTGACACCCCCCGAAGTTCGCTGTCACAAGGGGCCTCTGCCACTTCCTTCCCCTCAGAGAAACCTCCTAGGTCCGGGTGAAGTCGCAGTTCAAGCGACTCCGTCCTTGCCATGAGTGGCTGCCTACCACTGAGCGTAAGCTCCAGGAAGGGTCCCACAGGAGACCTGATAACGCACATCCACGGCGGATATCCGCCAGCGGAGCGGAAGGGCTCAAGCGCTTAGCCGTCCCCCCTCCGTCGGTGCCCTGAGAGCAAGCTCGTGCTCGCACCTCAGCCGCCGCCTCCCGCGGTCCGGCCGCAGTCGGAATCCCTCCCAGCCTCCGCGGCGTTCCGCAAGCGGCCGGCGCTCGGGACAAGGCGTTCGCGGTGTTCGTCCCTGCTGCCCTAGAGGAAAAAGGCTACATTAATTTGAGGTTCCACAGGGTGGGTCACAGGCCCTCTACTGTCCCGGCACGAACCCTGGACGCCGAGATCTCACGTCTCACTCGATCGGCACGTCAGAACCGGGCGGTGCCGCCCCTGTCGGCGGCGCGCGTCGCCCCAGCCAATCCGAGACGCACTCTGGGCCGCCCCACCCACCGCGCACACGCACGCACCCACCCGGCCGGCGCCAATCCACGCGTGCCGGTGGATTGGCTGGGACTGCTGAGGGCGGGACGTAGGGGGAAGTCGCCTGGCTGGCTGGGCGCGCAGGCCGAGGTCAAAGCCCGTAGGACCGTCAGGGGTTTTCTCGCTCTCGGTAAGTGAAGCATTGCGGGGTATTGCGACCCCCGTGATGCGGAAAGAAGTAGGGCAGGGCTTGGCCAGGCCGAAAGACCTTGGGAGGGTTGGGGAACGCGGGGCTGGGAGGGAGGTGATGCCTGGGATGAAGGGGGCGACGTGTAGTTGCCGGGGCTCGACCGCGAGGATCAGGGACGTTGAGGGATCGGGAAACAAGGCCTGGGGTCCTGTCTGGGGAAGGCGTACGGAGCCAGCGAGGAGAGGAAGCAGAAACGTGTGGAGTGAGTCGTTGAGCTGAGAGGGGCAGGCTCGGGAGACCGGGTACAGGGGGATTGCTGGGGCCGACTTCGGGGAGCCGGGGGCGTACCCCGAGCTTGGAGCCTTCTTGAGAGCGGGGCTGAGCTGTGGACCCGACGGGATAGGGGGAGCGAGCGCTGTGGCCGGAGTCCTGACAAGGTCACAGGAAGAGAGAAGGGGGCAGGTTGAGAGGTTGAGGGGAGGGCGTACAACCCGAGGGTCGTCCAGTCCTGGTCTTCCTTTCTCCCCGACCTGGTTTTTTCTCCCACCCTTTGCGACATTGTCCTACCCTGTGAAGGTGAGAAGGCCTCGGGCCCTGTGTAAAGCATCTGGGCAGGAATTAAAATTTCTTGCTGCCAAGTCTTTCAGTTACAGATTACAAAGCGTGGTGGGAGTTCAGAGTAACCGAAATGATTCAACAGTGTTATTGTTCGCCTTTTTCTCTTCTTTATTCTGGGGTGGGAAGCAGCTATTACCCTCTTCAGAGTGATCCCCACTGAAGGAGTCTATCTTCCGGAAGTGCCAAGGCACTTTGGAGTATAGCAGGTGTGGATGAAAAGTTCTGACAGGTTCAAGTGGTACCATGCTCCCGCATGACCCACATATTTGGAATTCTGTATAGTAGCGGGTCTCTTCCTTCTTTGTGCATCAGAATCTCTTGAAGGGGCTTCTTAAAATACAGATTCCTCGGGCTCTGCCTCAGACCATCTGAATCAGAATCTCCAGGCTGGGGCCTTGGCAGCCATTTTGAACAGGCTCACGGGTAACTGGTGCGAAATCAAAGTTTGTAACTCTGTTGTTTTAGGTAGTAGTTTCTGTGACAAAATGACAGCCTGTGAAGATCCTTCAGTTTATTATATTACATCACCTGATGCTGAAGAGTTCATTTTCCCTTATACCTCTTTTAGGTTCCCATGCATTTGGAAAGGTCTGTAATAGTATCTTACTAAGCTTACAGAATAATTCTTGTTCTCCGAACTGACTTGGAATATCTGGTTATTGGTACCTGTTTTGGCATCTATTCAACTTTCTGACAAGAGATCTGGGTCAACAATTACTGTGGATGGATGAGAAAACAATAATAAAGGAAAATCTAGCAGTGGTGCTAGTTAAAAAAATTTCAAATCAATTGAAATTATTAAATGAGTTAGGTCACTGGAGAAGTTTCCATTTAACTTTAAGCATGACAACATTTTTTAAAATTCAAAGAGTGATATGGGCTTCTGTTAAGTAATGAATTTTTATATTTTCAGATTAAATTTACACCAGCATCATAAGACTGATGATTTGGCAATGTATTGTCTATCAAAAGAATCTTGGACTATGTATCAGGAGAGCTGAGTTCTAATCCTACCCTGCCAGAGATGTGTTCCTGGTGTTGAGCAATCCCTCAGAACCCTTTCCCCACCTGTAAAATAAGGTTGTTGGCATGTATTAATCATATGATTCCTTTGTTACTTTCAAATTATATGAGTTAAGGTTTTTGGCCCTGATACTTTAAAAGTTAACCATTATCAATTCAGGTAGCTGTAAATCATGAATACTTGGGAAACTTCTAGGTGGTAATTAGACAATTATCAAAATTTTATATTCAGAGAGTTTTAGATATATACTATGTTAGAATTAAATCATTTACAAGATGATATAAAGATAGAATTTGAACTATAGAATAACAACTGATATGTATTAGATTTTTAATATTCATCTTCACTAGTCTTTTTTTTCTAAATTCTGGGGTGACCTAGAATCATCTGTGCTAATTTCATCCTGAAATGTACACAAGAGGTATTCTGGATCAGAGACAAATTATCATTAGCCATTTAAAGCACACAATGAGGGTAACTTGTTTCACCACACCCTCTTACTCCAGGGGCTACTTTCTGAAAGCCAGGTCAAATGTCTCAAGCTTCAGAGTCTGTATCATAGGTGAGGAATGGAGATTTTCTTCTGTCCTTTTTTTATGTACAGGAGAGAAACAGCCATCTACCTCCCTCCCAGAAAAAGAAAAAAAAACCACTTTTGCTCCATTGACCTGTTGGATAATTATAGTCATCCAGATGTGAGATAGAGAGAAAACTATCAACTTTCTTGCTTTTAAAGACAATTCCCAAATGACTTTTTAGTTTAGGAATAATTTGGGCAGAGGAGGAAAACATGCTTTTATATCTCAAAGGAAAGGTTATTTCTTTCATAAGTACAATATAAAAATTATAAAAGAAATAAGCACTTGGGTACATATAGTTTGGCATTTTTCTTACTGATTAAACCCAACAAATGTGTATAATTTTTATTTTTTCACCAAATATTCCTAAATAGATTACCTGAGAATAATTTTAATTGTTGAGAAATATAACTTAAATTTATTCAACAACATTTGTGATTAACTTATTATAATACAGGGTATTGTACCAGGAAATGGAGATAGATACAAGCAGGGCAGGTATAGGCCCTTGACTTCAAGGATTCTAGCAAAAGAAACAAACAGGTGCTTATAAAGGTTGTTAAAGAGAAAATACAGGGTCCTAGGGGACTACATAACCAACGCACTTATCACAAATTTAGAGAATCAAAGACTTCCCAGAGGAGGTCAATTAAGATAGAACCCCCCAAAAATGGGAGGAGTTAGGTAGGAAAGAATATCTGAAGCGGGTGGAAAGGGAGGAAAACTGTTATAAGCCCAGGAATCAGCATGGGCAAAGGCTTTGAGGTATAGAGAGCATCTAAAAGAAATACAGTGTGGTTAGAATGTGGGGTTAGGGAAGGGAGGTGGAAGGAGGATTTGTGAAAAACACAGTTAAATCTTTGAAAATTTTATGATTAGGTATGAAGACAACTAATAGACATGCCAGTCTATAATAAATACACTGTTTAATCTCTCCAGCTAGTCCATTTATGCAGTTTCTTCAAAGCCAATCTCAGGTGTTTCTCTGTGAAACTTACCAAACCTTGTTTAGCTAAAAGACTTCACTCCCTCTAAATTCAGTCCTCATTTCCTCTGTTATGCTATTGGCAATTACTCACATTCTGTCATCTCTCTTTTTTAAAAATATCTAATTTTTGAACCATTAATTCAATGTTTATGTTTTATCTCTTCAGATATATAGTGAGCTTCCTGAACCTTGAACTTAATTGAATCTTGTATATAATAAAAGCCCAGTAAGTAGTTTACTCAATTAGGAAATAATGGTATATAAAAAAAAGAAGAGAAGGTCTATTTCTAATTTGAATTTTTTTCCTATCTAGCTAAGATTTTCTTCTCTGTCAGATGACAGCACTAACTTTTCAGTGGGGGTGGGGCTTGGAGAGATGAATTCACTTTTCAAATTAAGAAGCCACAGTTTCCCACCTCTGGAATTGCATTTTCTTTGAGGGCCTTAACTGCCACTAACTCTCTTTAATAGCAAAGTGTTGACTGAGAGCTACTCTAATCATAGGGAGTATGAAAAACTCAGAAGTGAAGGTAAGGTTTCATATGGGTGACTGATGAGCAGTTGACTTTTGAGTTTATTGTAATTGACACTAAGCAGAGATTTGTGCACTTATACAGTATACTGTGTTTGACTTCCTTATTTTATCTATGGGCAAAGTTTACGGGCAGTTCAAAATAGTTCAAGTGAAGAAAATATACACAGTTATTGTGACTCACGTGAAATTGAATTTGTTTGTGCCTCATGGTGATGAAAGGGATATTAACTTCCCTTGTGAGAGATGACTAAAAGGAAGAAAGGAGCCTTTGCTCCTTATGATAATGGAAATGAATCTTTTTTTCCTCTATCACCTTATTCATGTAACTATCAGGCTGATATCTTGCCATTTTGGATACCATTTGAAGCAGCAGTTGTTCAATCTTTTTGTCATCAGGGATGGGTTTCATGGAACAATTTTTCCAAGGATGGGGGAGAGGTAGGGGGAGGCGGAGTTCAGGCAATGGGGAGGGGAGCAGCTGCAAATACAGATGAAGCTTTGGCTCCCCCCACCCGCCCCCACCCCTACCTCTGTTCATAAGTTACATAGAAGATAATTTTTCCACGGACTGGGTGGGCAGCAGAGCTCTGCGGCCGTGGTCCCTAACAGTACCGGTCCGCCGACCAGGGTTTGGGGACCATAGATTTAAAGGATTAATAGTATAAGAAGGTAGAAAATTTAAGAGGAAGCCTGGGGAATATAAAGGAAAGCACATCTGAAGCTTAGAAGATACTCATTCATTATAGGCATGGTGGCTCACGCTTGTAATCCTAGCATTCTGGGAGGCCAGGGTGGGAGGATCACTTTAGGCCAGGAGTTCGAGACAGCCTGGGTAACACAGGGAAACCACTGTCTCTACAAAAAAAAAAATAGAAAACCTTAGCTGGGTGTAGTGGCGTGCACCCATAGTCCCAACTGCCAGGGAGGCTGATGCAGGAAGATCCTTGAGCCCAGGAGCAGTGAGCTATGATGACGCCTTTGAACTGCAGCCAGTTGACAGAGTGAGACTGTCTCAAAAAAGAAAAAGAAGGTGGCCCTGAGGGTAGTTCAATTTTGTGCTGTAGTGATGTTAAAAATGATAACCCTAGGTCATAAATAAACTAAAAGGCTAAATGTTTCTGACAACATTATTTAAAAGGCATAAATAATGAGCTCGGTAGAAATTTTGGCTATTCAGAATAACTAATCTTTTCCCCAAAGACAACCACCACAATAATAGAGATTAGTGTAATAGATTGGAAACTATTCAGAGGTGAGAATTGAACCCAGGCAGCACATTGGAGTAAATAAATCAGCTACTGAAAGCTATAAAGACTGCACTTAACTACACTTAAAAGTGTTTAGTAGGTTTTCCAACATGTGATATTGAAGGGGCAGTAGGAGTTATCAGTTTGGTCAGACTAACTTAAAGCTGCCAAGCTGAAGTTGCTTAAGGATGAAGATAACCACAGAATTATTAGCTGCTATTTTAATAAAATTCATTTCAATTTTTTTAATATCACTATTTTTAAAATATGGTGCTAAAAGGGAATCAGTTGTATGGGAGAAATAGCAAAATGGGAGTGGGAATAAATTTATACAGCTCTCCCTAATGGTGTCCATGGGTTAAAAATATAGTTAATTTCTAAAAATGCTTTTTAAAGTTTATGGGTAACATATGCCAAGTTTTTCCTGGAAATTAGGAATATTTTAAGTACATCCAGGTATTTAATAATGTTCTAGATACTTTAAATTACATAGCCTCATAGAAATTTTCTTTCAGGAAGATTCTTCAAGCAATCACCATGTCAACCGACACAGATGTTTCTCTTTCTTCCTATGATGAAGATCAGGGATCCAAACTTATCCGAAAAGCTAAAGAGGCACCATTTGTCCCCATTGGTAAGTTTGAAGTGGACAGTTCTAATTATCAATCTGTTGTAAGCTTGAATACAGTAGAAATATGGCAAACTTGTTCATTGAGGATAACCTGAAAGAATTTATTTTCAGTTTAGTTTTTTTCTTATGTTGTTGAAATATGCTGAGATTGGTATGATATAAATCTCTTCACAAAAATTCTTCTGTATGTATTCAGACTTCTTATTTTATTGGCTCTTATTTCAGTAAATAATGTATTAGGGAACCCTAAAACTACCCTCAGACTTGATGATTGGCCAGGGACTCAAAAAAGCTGTTACAGTCATAGTTGTGGTTTATTACAGTGAAAGGATATAGGTTAAAATCAGCAGAGGCATAGGGGGTGAGAAATCAGACTCAAGAATCCAGGTATCTCCTTCCAGGGGAGTCACATGGGGTGGGGAGGACACTTAATTCTTCCAGCAGTAATGTGTGGCAACACATGCAAAGTAACTGCCATCCAGGGAAGCCCACCAAGCATTGGTGTCCAGGTTTTATTTGGGGTTAAGACACATGGGCAGTGCCCATGTGACTGACCTTAGCTATTTAGTCTCCAGACCCCCAAAGGTCAGACTATTACAGTAGGGCCTCAGGCATACTAAAATTCATTGAATGTACACTTAAAATGGGTAAAAAGGTGAAATGTATAGTATATAAATAATATCTCAAGAAAAAGTTAAAAATCTTTTAATTGTATAGAGAATATGAAAATTACCTGTAATTCTATGACTTAGATATAACTATTGTTACCATTTTGCTATACATATTTCTTCCAGTTTTTTTTTCTTTTTCTTTTTTGTCTTTACAAATTCAGGATCATACTGAGGTGCATATATGTAATTATCTTGTGTTTTACCCATGTTATTCAAAACTCAGCTTTTAATGATCTTATTCCATTCTATAGATATGCAATTATTTATTTAAATTATATACATCACTACTGTGTATAACATTATATAATCCTTTATTAGTAATTTATATGGTTTCTAATTTTTTATTATTATTAATTAAACTGATGAGCATCCTTTTATATGGTCCTCCAACAGTTTAAAGAACTGTTTGAGGTCTTTTGAAGCAATTTTTCTTCTGACCATGTAAGTTAGTTGCAAAAGTACATGAAACAGAAAGGGGCCACACCTTATGATCCTGACTCTGAAAGACAACAGCAGTTGGTGTACATTCCATCAGCATTTTCTTCTCCATATATTACATAAATTATTATTAATGTATTTTTAAATGAAATTGTATTTTTCTTTAGCCATGTATTTTCATTACCTTTTCATATCAACGCATATAGGATTTTTTATAATACGCTTGTATTTTTAATAGTTAAATTACTAATTTTGTAGATATACAGTATTTCGTAACTATAAAGTTTTTTGATTGTACATTCCATCAGTAAAAAAAATAACTTGAGCATGTACTGCTAGTGTGTGTATGTATATTTAACCTATTTTTAAATCATTTAAAAGTACCTTTGTTCGTACGTATTTAGGACATTTTGAAACATGCACAAAGACATTTTAAAGGACGAGATAAAAATGTAAAATTTTCTTTCTGTGCCTTACTGGGTTGTCATTTACACACATCCCTTCATTGAAGTATGTATATCCTACTTTCATTTAACCATTGTTCTATTGATGGGCATTGGAATAGTTCCCATTCTGCTGCTCCTCCTCCCCCCCAATGGACAGCCTTCTTGCAGAGATACTACTATGTTGCTTTTACAAATTGTTGCCAAAAAAGTGTGTGTGTGTAAAAATTATGTATCTTTATATACTTAATTATATCAAACAATTCTTTGCACCGAATAATTGGCTATGACAGGCTGATTTTCCCATGCTGTAATATTAATAGCACTAGATATTGTTTAATTTTGTATTTATTTGGGCCAGGTGCAGTGGCTCACGCCTGTAATCCTAGCACTGTGGGAGGCTGAGGTGGGAGGATTGCTTGAGCTCAGGAGTTCAAGGTTAGCCTGAGCAAGAGTGAGACCCCATCTCTACCAAAAAAACAAGAAAAAAAAAAAAAAACCAGCAGGACGCTGCAGGGCAAGCCTGTAGTAATTTTGTATTTATTTGTTTATTGGTACAGGTTGAGTATCTTTTCATGTTTATGGGACATTCAGGTTCCTCTGTGAATTAGCTTGGTTTTTTTGTTTGTTTTAACTAAGTTGTCTTTTTTTAACCGAATTATAATTATTTTATATTGTGGATGTCAACACAGTGTTTTGGGTATACATTTTGCATTTTTTTCCCATTGATTCGATGTGCCAACAATGTCATACTCTAAACATAGATACAAGTCCAGATCTGTTACTCAACTACTGTACCTGTTTTGTTGCTTTGGTCTGTTTGTCTGTCTACCAGAAACTTAATGGTATGTTTAGATGCCTCTTAAGCCAGTACACTTTCATTATTCTACTTTCTCAAAAAGAAAGAGCTTTTCTGTTTACTTCAAAATCCCAGCTACTTGGGAGGCTGAGGCAAGAGGATCACTTGCACCCAAGACTTTGGGGCTGTAGGGTGTGCTATGATCGTGCCTGTGGCTAGCCACTGCACTCCAGCCTGGGCAATATAGCAAGACCCCCATCTCTTTAAAAGGAAAAAAAAAAAAAAACCAAAGAAAGAAAGAAAAAGAAATTAGCCTGTCAGGTTCCAAAATGGGGAAAAGTGTCTCTTTGGGGTTTATATTTGGATTATGTTGAAATTAATTTATAAATTTGGGAAGAATGGAAATCTTGGAATGTGGTGCATTTATCAATTTTCATTCAAATCTTTTGTTGTCCTTAAATATAATTTTGTAGTTTTAATTTCTCTAGGTCTTAGATATTCCTAGATATGTTTTTTGATACATTTGTTAAAGTACTCTTTTTTCATTATTGGTTCTATTTTTTCATTTGATTATCCTGGATTTCCCATATACACGGTCATATGATCTGCAAACCAATAGTGTTTCTTCCTAAGTAATATCTGTAGCTTTTTTCTTGTGTTATGCAATAGTTTAGGATCTCTAGGCAATAATAGCAGTGTTTGCATGTATCCTTCTCTTATTCTTGATTTTAAAGGGAATGTTTATAGGGTTTGAACACTAAATACAATTTGTGTTTGCTTAGATGTAAGACATTTTCTTATGTGAAAGCAATAATTAATTCCCCAATTAAAAACCTAATAATCATGGTTGATAATATTATTCTAATACAGTTTTCTAGTTGATAAGTTAGAGCTAGTATTTGATTTAGGAATTTTATATCTATGTTCATAATTTATATTGCTCTATGGTTTTTGTTCCTTGTGTTATCTTAATTTTATTTTGGTATCAAGGTTTTGTTTTCTTGGGAAAAATATTAGAAAAAATGTACTGCCATCTTTTTAATACTCTGGAATATTTTAAATAACATTTATTGAGAGTGCCCTTACAATTTATAAGACCTTGTTAATGAAACTATTTGGGTCTTTACCTTTGGGGGATAAATCATGGATTGCCCTTTTAATTATTTTTATGGTTATTGGTATAGGAGGGTTTTCTACCACTTCTTGACTCAAATTTAGTAATTTGTATTTTCCTCAGAAATCATTCTTTTCACCTTGATTTTCAAATTCAATGGGCAAAGAAGAACAGTCATTGATTATTTTTTAAATTCTCCTTGTGATTATATCCTCTTTCTTATTCCTAATGTTGGGTATTTATTTTCTCCTTAATCAGACTTCATAGAGGTTTCAGTTTTGTTTGCTCTAAGAACCAGTACTGTTTTTATTTTTCAATGCTAATGAAATTTTTTACTTTAACCTCTAAGCATATTTGTAAGTGCAATACTCTGGTTTCTCTTCAGATCGTATAAATCTTTCACCTTTTATCCATTTATAAATGCTTAACTTCTCAGTGATTAGGGGGATGTGTGTGTGTGTGTGTGTGTGTGTGTGTGAATATTTCATATTTTGATTGCTAAATTTTAGTTTTATGTAGTCTAGGAATACAGCCTGTTTGGAGATCAGAATTTTCTTTGTAGCCTAATCGATGATTGGTTTTGTTAAAGCTTTGTAGACATTTGAAAGAATGTATGATCTCTGTTCTAAATTAAAATATTAGATTTTATTTATTTAAAAAATTAATTTAAGTAAGGTTATTTAATGGTGTCATTCAATTCTATAGCTTTAGTTTGGGGCTTCTTATTCTGCTGTTTTCTGAAAGAGACAATGTCAACATTTTCTCATTTATCTTCTAATAGAGCATGTCTTGTGTTGCTAGCAATTTTTGCTTCGTTTATTTTACTGCTATGTTAATTAGATTATTTACAAGTTTATGACTTTTTTATGGGCTGACCTTTTTATTATTATAAAATGCCTGCATGTGTGACACAGTCGATGCTTTTTACCTCGAATTCTACTTTGATATTATTTACTGTTGCCACTCTTGCTTTGTCTTTGCATAATTGCCTGGTCTCATTTTTGCCCATACTTTTATTTTTAACTCTATGATGTCATTCTAGTTGTATCTGCTGTACAAAGGATGTATCCAGGTTTTGTTTTTTCAACCTTGTAGAGGAGGTTAACTTACATTCACATTTATTGTATTCACATTTTTAGTTCTACTACTTTATGTTTTCTATTTGTTACACTTTCTTCTTGTTTCCTTTTATTATTATTTTAAAATTTTCTCTAACAATTTGGAAGTTCTAGAGCTATTCCTTTACTGCTTGTGATTATCTTTACATTGTTAATCAGGATATGTTTTTTCATGTATTTCAAGTATTAAAGTTGAATATAAATTCCCTTACTCAAGGTAAGACCTTTAGCACGCATATTTTGTGGTAATAATCATAGCCTTAATTCCATATTATTAATTTTTATTGTTTTATACATTATATCCAATCATTTTCAAGGAACCAGTATAAATTTTACTACCTTTTTGCTCATCATTATATCTCCCCCATTGTGTTTTTATTTTTTGAACTGTCTGTTTTGATTCACTGTTTGCATTTGGCTGTATTACTTTCTTTAGGTTTTTGTGTAAGTACGTGACAGCATACTTTGAAAACATGCAATGTCATGTCCTACATGCTTTTGTCCTCAAAACAAATGAGGGCTTGGTTCTGTATAGAATTCTAGGGTCATAATTCTTTTAACTCTAACATTTCTCTGTTGCTTTCGCCTACGCATTGCTTTACTTACAGTGTTCCCAGTACAGCATCTCAAAGTTTGAAGTATGTAGGTCAGATCTATCTGTTTTTCAGTGATAGTAATGTGTAGAATTGTCTCTGCTATATTGGTTCCCTTCAGGGAGGGAAGTAGAACAGAGAGGAAGAATTATAAATTCATTTGCCAACTCCAGATAAGACTTTTAACACATTTGTTTTGTTGTAATAATTATACTCTTAATTCATCTGCTACTTAATTATACTCTTAATTCATCCACAAACCCACAATTTTAAAGATAATCCTGACTTTCTGGATCTGCTGTTTGCTTAAGGATTTTTAGTTCTGAGTGGAAAAAAATGAAAAACTCAGTTTGTTAGCTAATTAATCATCTGATAAAACATTCTTATAAAAATAATAATAGAAAGTACATTGATTGGTGGTATAAACAGAAAATCACAACCTCAGGCACTACAGACCATTCATTAAAGAAATTTTTCACTAACCTCCCATAAACAAGGACATGCAAATTGTACCTATGTCTAGCACCTAAAGCTAAAGCCTATCCGATTCCACACTAACAATGAATTACAAGTTTATCTTACAGGTAACAGAGCTGGAGACAAGACAAAATCAGACATTCTTCCACCTACCTAGGGACATCTACTTAATCAATACTTCGTTTACTCCCTTATTTTATGTAAAATGTAGATTTCTTATGCCTCACAAGAATACAGCCAGTGCCTCATCACCCCCTCCCTCCTGCCTTTTTCATTTTCTCTGTATGCCTTTAAAATGCTGACGGTTCCAACCTCCCCTTTAGAAAAATAGCCACAGCTTGTTTGCAGTTTGTGTTTTTCCTGGGCTTGTCCTCAAAAATCTTGGCTTAATGAACCTCCATTGATTGAGATTTTTGCCTCAGTCATTTATTTGGGTTGATAATGGTAAAATCATCTTGGTCCCCTCCCCCCGTGCATCTGACATACTTGTGACTTTGTTTTACAGGAATGGCAGGTTTTGCAGCAATTGTTGCATACGGATTATACAAGTTGAAGAGCAGGGGAAATACTAAAATGTCTGTTCACCTGATCCACATGCGAGTGGCAGCCCAAGGCTTTGTTGTGGGAGCAATGACTCTTGGTAGGTTTCTATAGGAAATTTTCAAATTTTGGTTCACCATTAAGACATTTCTTTACAAACAAAACAAGGTTGATACTTTTAGCTGAACTTTAGGTAGTTTGAAAGCATCATTTATGGCCAGGCTTGGTGGCTCATGCCTGTAATCCTAGCACTCTGGGAGGCTGAGGCGGGAGGATCGCTCAAGGTTTTTGCTCAAGGTCAGGAGTTTGAAACTGGCCTGAGGAAGAGCAAGACCCTGTCTCTACTAAAAATAGAAAGAAATTAATTGGCCAACTAAAAATATATAGAAAAAATTAGCCAGGCATAGTGGTGCATGCCTGTAGT
Source organism: Lepilemur ruficaudatus (assembly GCA_963574885.1). Taxonomy (NCBI): domain Eukaryota; kingdom Metazoa; phylum Chordata; class Mammalia; order Primates; family Lepilemuridae; genus Lepilemur; species Lepilemur ruficaudatus. The sequence goes on along the minus strand of CAUYRT010092008.1, from coordinate 33,517 downwards.
CCCAGCTACTCGGGAGGCTGAGGCAGAAGGATTGCTTGAGCCCAGGAGTTTGAGGTTGCTGTGAGCTAGGCTGACACCACGGCACTCTAGCCCAGGCAACAGAGTGAGACTCTGACTCAAAAAAAAAAAAAATGAAAGTATCATTTATATTCAGTTTCATGTAAAAATTGAATTAATAAAAATAATTCAAGTAGTAATTTAGTGTTACTATTTATAAGATATTCTAATAAGGTTTTAAAGAAAGAAAGAAGAAATAATCCCATCCATCACTGAGTTTATAATTTCATTGAAGAGTCTAGACATACAAATATGGTTGGTGTAACATTCATTATCTATCTATGAGAGACATATGATTGCTATTTTACTATTTCAGTTTTTGAAGATGGAAAGATTTTTAAAGTGTAGGTAGCTTTTATTGGCATTATTTCATTTACTTTATTTGGTATTAGGTAGCAAGAGTGACTCATTTTAAAGTTGCCAGATAAATATTGATTGTTCTTTGAAGAAGTATTGTAACATTGTAAGCTAGTCATACTAGCCCTTAGCTTCTTGTGAAACTACTGAATGTAAAGAGTTTAAAGAAGAGGATGTTGGTACTTTGAGAGGATACTCTGCCAACCTCCTCATTTGCCAGCAAATTAATAAACTTCTTTCTTTCTCCTCAAAAAAAAAAAAAAAGAGTTTAAGAAATTTAAATTGTTTAAGAAGGCAAGAGTGTAAGCTTCCCAGGGTCTTGTTCCCTATGTAAATATTCAGGGCTATTTTAGCTATTTTATGAACTGAGTTTTTATTTTCTTAATGTTGAAGAAAATATTTAAATGCTCAGCTGGCATTCTTTTTCTTTAGGTATGGGCTATTCCCTATATCGGGAATTCTGGGCGAAACCTAAACCTTAGAAGGAAGAAGAGCTGCTGTCTTGGTCTTGTTGGAGGAGCTTGCTTTAGTTATCGAGGTTACTTATCTATCTCAAAAGTAAATTATTTGAATGAGTTCGTAAATAGTATTTTGAATATTGGCTTCCTTTCTTGCAGCTTGATTTGCCTGGTAACCAAATTACTAATGACTAGTTCACTAACTAGGTCATTCATGGGAGTCAAGTTAACTCGATGAGAAACATGTCACCTAAATGCACTTGATGATGTTAAAATGTCCATCTTCTTAAACTGTTAAATGAAATTAGTTCTAAAGAGGACAGCAGGCCAACCCTGAAGTACTCCCAGTTTGCTGCAGAATATTGCATGCTTTGGATGTCATGTAGGAGTCCTGTTTACCCCAGTTAATTTAACTTTTTTCTGCCTGTCTTGGGGACTGGTTGAATACTTCAGTTTTGGGGACTGGTTGGCTCTTTTAGAACTCTTTAAAAAAAAGTGCATGAATATAATTTGTAAAGCCTTTCAAAATTGAAAGTGTATGTGTATGTGTTTAAACCAAACCTAGAAAGCTTACAACAGAGCTGCATAGTAGTATTTATTTCAGAATCACAATTGTAAACATGAGAAAACTTAATTATGGATTCCACTTTAGCTCTTTTGTAATTGCAAAATTATATTTTTGCTGCTGTTATATTTGAGTAATTTTTAAATGTCACCTTGAAATAGAAATATGTATTTTAAGCACTAATACATAGGTAAATAAAGAACTTTTTAGAATGTGTGCATTATATTTATTTTCTCCGTAAGAATTAGAAATGTTAAACTAAACAAATTGCCTATAATGGGAGTGATTAATGATTTATGAGCAAGCTGGTTTGGCTAGACATTATACACAAACTGAGATATACTAAAGAATACTTTATTACACTTGTCAAATTCTCTTGTGTAATCTGAACTTACATTCCATGGTGATAACATGGTATATGTATTGTTATTAAAGTAAGTGAACATATCAAACGTCTTGTATTTATTTCAGTTTGGAAAAATAAATCATTCCTCAAATTAGCACAAAAAATAAGTTCCAAGAAAAAAGATAAAACATTTTGTATCTTTGGTAGGAGCCACAATGTCATTTAAGCTTCCTAACGAGTGGTAGCAACTATGGTCCTCAATTCACAGATGAAAAGACTGAGGCATGAATCATATAAGTTTACATAGCTAGAGAAGGTTGTAGGTTTGGCACTGGGACCTGGGCTTTCTGGCCTAATAGCTTATATTCCATTATGCTGTCCTGCCTGTAGAACTGATCACATGGTTATGCATTTTTTTTTCTGGTTTAGATTGCATGGAATTGCCCTTTAAGGACAGCAATCTACTCTTCTGAAGTGGTAGATGCTAACAGGTGTTATAGTCTCAGAATGTTGACCTGTGTGAAATTAATGCTGGAGTGGCAGCAGTTAACGTAATAAAATTAGACAAGAGGTTGTAATGTGGTCTTAACTCACCTACTGTGTGACCTGGACCAAATCAGAATTTTGTCTATCTTTTCCTATATTTGAAATGAGATAGCGCTTGGACTAGATAATTTCTATGGTCTTTATCTAGCTGGCAAATCATCATACAGCTCTACATGAAAGTGCTTTAAAAATATAAGATATTAAGAACTATTTTTCCCTGCCTTAAATAGACAAGATATGCTTATAGGCAGTCTTAATTATTTCATGAAGGATTTTTCCGTAGAGGAACAAATTTGGGAACAAGTTTGAGAAAATTGGCTTTTTTTGTTGTTGTTGTTCCTTCCTTAATCATGTTCTGCTTTGTGTTGTGATGATTTTAAGAATATTTTACCGTATGGTATGTTTTATATTGATTGCTTTTTGTGGCTAATTTCTGGTCTGGTAGTTATTCATACCATTATAACACTCTTCTGTTTCTTTCCAATCACTGATAATGTCTTATGAGCAATATTTAAACCTAGTATATTTCTTCCTCCCCTCCTTCTCCACCCAGTACTAGTCAATATGATTATACTTTATCATTCCTACATTGTGAGAACATATAATGTTTATATTCTGTTATCCTCACATTTTTTCATCCTACTTCTACAATTTAAGTATAGCCAAAACTCACAAACATTCCCAGCAATCTCTTGGTTGGCAGAAATTAGTGGTTTAATAGTTCCCTCAAGAAAGACTCATGGAACAATTCCCTAAATTTTTGTGTGTGTGAGTATGTTTATCTGTAGCCTTTACACGGTAAAAACAATTTGGCTAGATTTAAAATTCTTAGTTCACATTTTGCTTGAGATTATTGAAAATACTGCTATAGAGAAACCTAAGGTCATGTGACATTTGCCCTAAATAAGTGATTTTGATTGCTTGGATGCTTAAAAAATTATGTCTTTTTCAAGTCTAGTACTAAATTTTAATAATGTGAGCCTTGGTGTTGACCTTTCTGGGTCAATTTTCACTACATTTTCAGAAAATTTTCATACTGCTACATGAGTATACTATTGATTTTGTTAAGATAAAAACTAATTTGAGAGCATTGATTTAGATCAATGGCAGAGGATAGGGAGAGAGCAGGAGTGAAGTGTTAAGATGGTAATGAGCATTATGTGTTGAAGAGAAAATGAGTGGGATTGCTTGCCTGAAGAAGAGAATGGCAAATTCGTTTGGATGGATAGGCTGGCGTCAAATTATAGAAATTGTTAGAAGTGGCTCTAGTGGATATGGTGCTATTTTTTATTGAATGAGACCTGCCATTCCTAGCCAAGTAGCCATGGTTTTCTCATCTGTAAAACGAGGACAATGTCAGTGGCCTAGAGTTGCTTGGATTAAATACATTAGTGAATGCAAAAGGCTTACTTAGTGTAGCACCTGATACATTCGTAAACTTGATAGATGGACGCTGTTACTTTTATGACTGTTAAGTGCAGGAATGCAGCAGCACAGGAGGCACTTGAGCCCTGCCCTCTCAGAAGTTATTGTCTAGCATGGAAGGCTGGCATTAAATAAGTGATTACAACTATAGGTGCCAAGGGAAAACTTTCCCTTTGCCCTTTGAAGTTTCACTGAAAAATCAACTGACAAAAGACAGATTAATACGAGAAAAAACACACAAAATTTATTTCAGTGTACATAACATGGAATCTCAGGAGAATGATTACCCAATAACCCAATGGGGTACAGATGTTTATATACCCTTCTTCATAGTAGAAGGGAGGGGGGAGAAATGTGGCAATTTGGGGAATAGTAAATGATTTTTATGGGGAGTCAATGAGCTTGGAGAATATACAATGGCCTGGGACAAAGTCTCTGGGGCCTGCAGAGCAGACAATGGTTTGTGACCAAAGTCTGTCTAGGTGTGTTCACAGACTTCAGTTTCTCTTCCTGTAATATGAGTTAATGAAAACTCATGGGTAATTGTGTTTTTTTCTTTGGTAGGTCAGACTTTAGGCGGATGAGGGAGCTTTGGAGAATAGCTTCATAGAGACAGGAGGGCAGGGTGCGAGGAGCAGGTGGGGAGAGAACTGAGGCTGTTTTTTTAGTCCGGCATCTCAAAGCACCATATTTTGGGGATATTGGTTTTTGAGCCCTAACATCTACTGTTCAACTTATGCATTGAAGCTTTTTTTAAAAGTTAAACTTAATTACAGATTTAAAAAATGTTTAATTATTATGTATTTTTACTTTTTAAAATAACTTTATTGAGATACAATTTTATATGGAATAAAGCACGCTCATTTAAATTGTACAATTAGGTGAGTTTTGATGAATGTATACACCCATGCAAACACCATTACACTCAAAATACAGACCATTTCCATTACTCCTAAAAGTTTCCTTGTGCCTCTTTGGGAAGTTTTCAGCAAATACTTCTTCAAATATGTTTTCTGCCTCCTTCTATCTCTTTTCTTTCTCTGCAACTCCAATTATATGTATATGAACATTTGGATGTTAAATTACATTTTAAGTAATATTTTAACATATTTGAGGCAGAGGAAGAATTTTTCACACAGCTCAAACTGTCATACTGACCAGAGGTTTATACACACTTTTTTAAAGTTATAAATACTCATTAATTTTATGGCTATGTAATATGCCTCATTTGTTTAATATTTTCCTATTTTTGACTACTGAGATTGTTTCAAATTTTTGCTAATGTAAATAATTTTATAATGAATATCTTTGTGCAAAAAAAGATTTTTTTCACATTTAAGATTATTTTCTTAGGAACTACTGAAGCAAAAATATGCACATTTTTTAATGATCTCAATGCTTAATACCAAAATGTTCTTTAAAAGGATGAGACAGTTAAAATGTGATTGGCAGTCCATATCAGAGTGCCTGACTACCACTTCAGGAGCATTAGATATTTTTATTTTGTTTAAATCTTTGCTAATTTAAAAGATGAAAACAAGCCAGGCATGGTGGCTCACACCTGTAATCCCAGCACGTTGGGAGGCTGAGGCAGGAGGATCGCTTGAAGCCAGGAGTTTGAGATCAGCCTGGGCAACAGTGTGAGACCTCATTTCTACAAAAAATAAAACACCTACTCAGGAGGCTGACACAGGAGGATTGCTTGAGCCGAGGAATTGAAGGCTGCAGTGAGCTAACTGTGCCACTGCATCCCAGCCTGGACCACAGAGCAAGATCCTGTGTGTAAATAAATAAATAAAGGATAAAAACAATATTTTCTCTTTAAAATTTGCATCTGTTGGATTACTGTTAGCATTGAACATTTCTCCAGATTTGTTTACTAGCTGTATTTACTCTTTTGAGGATTCTCTCCCAGCCTATGGTTTAATTAATCTATAAATTGCCATGAATGCATTTATTCTCCTTGAAGCAAAACCGACTCTGCCCATTTTTGTCAGCTTAAAACTGAAAACAGGGAGGTATAGACATTGCAGCTCTGATTTCAGTTTAATGTGATTCAAAATGGTTTGTAATGCTGTGCCTCCGAGGGGTAGAGATTACTGTGGCAATGGCCCTAAGTAAGATAAAGCTGCACTGCTGCAGTGTGGCACGAGTAGGGACTGTCCAGCTGAAAGAATGATGGCTAATATATACTGAAATTATTATAAAGTCAGCACACAAATCCAAACTAGCTTGAACAACTCACCTCTGAAGTATATTTTCATAATCAAGAGAAAAATCCCAAAGGGATTACTGGACATTGCAAATAATTTGCCAATAGTTAAGTTCTAAACATAAGCCATGGAAACATATATTGGGCTGAGTCATTTTCCCTCTGCAAGTAATATGGGTTAAATTATTAAATAAGCAGTTAGTCTAGCTCCATTTTAAGAGTGATTGTGAAGATCCCTGTTGGGGGAGATATATTTAGGCAAATATTATAAAATTTGTGAACATAGTGTAAGAAATTAAACAGGGGATATAATTAGGACAAACTTATCATATGTAATAATTAGCATTATTCAGTTTAGAATTAATTGGCCCCAAAAGAGCCAAACCTAAAGCAATGCCAAATAACTAAAATTGCACTGACTGTGGTCAACATTGCTAATATTATGAGTAAAAGCTAGAAGTTGAAGAGCGCGCTCCCTGAATAGCGATGAAAATTATGTCTTAGAGTGTAAGTTCCACTTCTCCCATCTCAGTAGAATTGGATTTACCCTGAAGGGTAGAGTTTTTTGGAAACTGTGTATCATACTGTCTTTGGGGTTCTAGCTTTTCTGCCAGTTCAGAGCAACTCAGAACTAGTCTTGCTCCGTACATGGGCTTCTGGCTGATCCAGTGTGGTTCGGGCTGTCCGGAGGTCCCTCCCCTTTGCTTAGCAATCCCCACGGACCCTCTCCAGGGCAGCACCCTTCAGACCCCACCCTGTCTCCCTATCCACTTGCACAGACAATGAAAATCAAAAGAAACCAGAGCCCCATCCCCATCTCTTTTCTTTCTGAAAGCTAAGCAAAGGGTGGAGTTTTATTTTAGACTTCCTACACAAAGCACCAAGATTTATTTTCCATTACTTGGCTTCCACTTCTCAATAAAAGCAGTTATGCTAGCCATGGTAATCAGTTCTTTTCACTAGCAATAAAGCACAAATATCACAGGTTTGAGCTTATTTTTTAAAAGAGGCACAACTTAAAAATTTTAGAAAGTTGATGCCTGGAGCAGTGAGTATAATGACCTCCCCTTTCAAATAACATTAAACCCAGATTGTATTTCCAAGTGAAAAGGCTGCTGGGCCAGAGAAAGTGACCTTTGGATGAGTGAGTACTTGTTACCTTGTCAGCATCCATGCTGCCTGCCATTAGAAAGAACTACCAAGTAATAAACCATTTACAGCCTGCACTTATTTATCCCCTAAAGGACACTTTCTGGAGAGGGGAAAAAAAGCAATTGATTTTCTCTATCCGATAGTCATCATCTTATACTTAGGTCATCTAACTGCCTAGCACTGCTTATGTTCAATTCTCAAGGTACCTTATATAACAAGGGCAGTTGATTTTTGGTTTTTTTCCTTCTTTTTTGACAGATTTTAAAAGCCTAGTGCTTTTGCACAACATAAAACAATACCTAAAATCGTAGACAAATTAGGTTCTGAGACAAGGAAGACAGAAAGAGGTTATTGTTCTCCTGTCCTAAAGGATCTCATTTAAACCAAGTTATAAAAGGAATATCAAAATTCTCTCTCTATTCCCTTCAATTTTCAGGTCGTAGTGGTAGTCTGCTTTCTTCTCGGTTCTTGGTGTGCTCTTGGCCAAAGAATGACCAGACACACCAAAAGCAACGCAAGCATGAAATGAAGTTTACTGAGGAAGGACAAGATAGGTTTACAGAGCACGAGCAAGATACATTCACCATAGGCGGTAAACAGACGTCCCCTGTCGAAACACGAGGGCTTGGTTGTGGTCTGGAGTCTTGTTTTGTAGTGTCTGGATTGGGCCCTCCTTGTGATTCAGACATCACCATCAAACCACTTTGATGGATAGCTGGGAGTCATATGACCTGTGCATGCAGATCTCCCATGACCCTCCCTGAAAACTCTATGAGGGGTGAACCGCAATGTAGATTTAAGCTAATGACATGATAGTTAGCCTTAGGTTGTTCTAGGTCACCTTCCAGACCCTATTGTACCTCTGTATTCTTTTGCAGTTGGTGTACTAAATTCCTGTGGGCAGATTGGTAGGTCTTTCCCTCCTCCCCCAGGTGTGGCAGTTGGGCCCACCTTTGTCCCCAGGAGGGGCCAGAGGTCCTCACTGTCTACTTAACACAACCATTTTTATTCTGAGTAATTAAGAATTATCTTAAACTCTGAAAATTTCTTTTGTAATGTTTTTAAAAATGTAAATCTCTACAAATCTTAGTTTTCACATCTGAAAAATGAGGAAGTTCTTTTTTCCTCTCAGATTGTTTGATTTTAAGAAGTAGGTTTGAATAACATGTAGCAAGAATCTTCTATTTTTATTGTTAGTTTGTATGATGGAGCAAACTTTTAGACAAGGAAGTCATCAGGATGCTTTTTTAAAACATAAATAAATTGCATGTAAATGTTTTCAATGGATATTTTTTGAAGACCTCTTATTCCCCAGTGGGAAAAAAATCAAAATATTTTACCCCCAAATATATTTCTTTGACATATTTTGAGATGGCTGTCAGGGAGCCAGCAAACAGAAGTAGCCCTGCAAAACTGTCTTTTGTGAGGGAGATTTGTATTTGTAGAAAATCTGCATTGAAGCAGCCAGGCTTTCCCTTGCCTGGATCTAGGAAAGATTAACTGAGATTCTGACACCTTAAAGGTCTGAAAGAAACATTTACCATCTATTCTCTCTAAAGGCTGCTACCTGTGAGGTGTCATCTACATGACAAAACCACCTTTGCTATCCAAGCCTCCTCTTCTCTTCCTCCCATAACCTGTCTTGCCACTAGAACCTGATTTATCACCATAACCTGTATTTGGCCATGCTTAAAGCCCCCATCTTTTGTGTACCTTCAAGATGGTATATAAGCTTCTGCACCACATTGGAGTGTCAGGCAATCCCTCTGTGATTCTCCCCATGTATATGTTAATAATAAATTTTATATGCCCTTTCTCCAATTAATCTGCCTTTTGTGAGTCTGTTTTTCTGTGAATCTTCAGAGGGTGAAGGGGAAGTTTTTCTTTGGCCACTACACCAGCATCAGCATCAGGACTGTCTGGGTGCCAGAGATCACCAGAAGCCTGACATGGTCCCTGTTTTCAGGTCTCATAGCTGTGAACTAAAATAAAATTTTAAGGCTCACACCAGCTGACTGAATGGACTCCCTCGTGGCCAAAGGAATATCCTAAGACTAAATTGCCTGCTAGGAGGAGGGAGGTCAGACATGCCCCTTTATGGCCCCCTCCCTTCTTGGGGACATCCTATGTAACACATTAACAGGCCTAAGGGTATGTAAGACAAACCTACAGGTCCTCAATTTGCACAACAAATCTATGTCTGGTGGCTTATCTCTGATAAATAGCTCCTTGTATTAAAACATTCCAAGCCTTTAGACAAAGCTTTGTCTTTAACCAATTACAAGCCAAAGAATTTTTAAGCCAACCAATAACCTATAAGTCACCCCTTTTGGGGCTGAACCAATGTATGCCTTCCATGTATTGATTTATGACTTTACCTATAATCCCTGTCTCCCTGAAATGTATAAAACCAAACTATAACCCAGCCACACCAAGTCCACTTGCTCAAGGCTTCTTGGGCATGCCTCTGGTCAGTATCCTCAAATTTGGCTCAGAATAAATCTCTTTAAAATTACTTTACAGAATTTGGCTTTTTTTCGCCCCGTTAACATAGCTTAGCTGGAGAGACAAGATTTGTAGAATATAAACCAAATAGAGTCTAAGACAGCACAGTATGTACTCATATGGGACTGACAATAGGCAAGGTAGGACTAACGCGGGACCTTATGTGCTGAGGAGGCCACTCGGGCTTCTGGGAAGAGGTGGGATATGAGCTTGTTACAGCAAGTGTTACTGCGGGTGGTCCCAAGGACAAATCCAAACTGAGAGGCACACAGAGAGTCGAAGAATCAAAGTTTATTCACTGGCAGGCTCAGAGGGGCCTCGCCACCAAATGCTGAGCACCCTCTACTCGATTTTTCCCACTTCTATTAAGTTAGAGTGGTCCGAGGGGTGGGGTACCAGGTGTAGGTTAGTTGATGTGTCAGGCAAGAGGCTCAGTGTTATGCTGATGCACCAAGTAATAGGGTAGTTGATGCACCAGGCAATAGATTTAGTGTCATGCTGATGCCAGGTAATAGACTAGTTGATGGGCCAGGCAACAGGTTAGTATTATGCTGATGTGGATCTTCCATGAGGGATGGGGGTCTCTGGTGCCTGATGCCAAGTAACAGAGGGCGGTTTCCCTTATCAAACTGAGACTTCAAGTGTGTTACCAAACCAAACTGCAGTTTGCTTATCCAGTGTAGCAAAGCCAAACACTAGCTGAGCATTGCAACGGGAGGAAAGGCCTTAGCAGGATGCCAAACAAGGAGTGTAGGCTGCTAACAAATAAGACTGAGAATCCCCAGTGGCTTACGAGTCAGGGTTTTTAAAGGCAGGAATACATTTCAGGCAGGCAAAATTGCAAATCAGTACATGGAGGGTATACATTGGTCTGGCCCCAAAAGGGAAATATCCTGAAGTGGGGGTTGGGGGGAATGGTGGATTCAGAGATTCTTAGATTTGCAGAAAAGCATGTCAAGATGGGTATGATGGGCCCCTCAGGGGGAAATGTAGAACAAAAAACAGTGATCAGAGTTTAATTCCTCAATTCTCCCTTATTTGCATTTTCCATCTAGTGGGTATTTCTGAAAAACAACTCAAGGACATGTTAAGTTTCCATAGGGAACCAAAACACCTCATGATTCTGGCTTGTCTGGAAGACCATCATTATTCCCATTTACTTTAAAGCTAGCTAGGTGCCCAGAACTTTCCCTGAAGGACCTAAAGATTTTCGTTTATTTCCATGCTTGAGGTGCCTAGCAGTCCCCTAAGAACAGTCCCTACTCCATCCCTGCTCCCTGTCAAGTGCAGTGAGTGTGGCTTATGAAGGAAGCAGAAAGAAAGCACCTCATATTGTTACAGCAAGTGTTATAGCAGGTGGTTCCGTGTATAAACCGAAAGGCACATAGAGAGTAGGAGAATCAAGGTTTATTCGCCAGCGGGCTCAGAGGGGTCTTGCCACCAAATTCTGAGTCCTGTCTACCCAAATTTTCCCCACTTTTATTAGGTTGGGATGGTCTGAGGTGTGGGATCTCAGGTGCTAATGCACCAGGTAATAGGCTAGTTGATGTGCCAGGCAATAGGTTAGTATTATGTTGATGAGTTTCTTCTGAGAGGTGGGGTCTCAGGTGGCTGATGCGCCAGGTAATACATGGGGTCTTCCTTATTAATGTTGATCAATAAGACTTTTACACTGCTGGTGGGACTACAGATTAGTGCAACCTCTGTGTAAAAGAATTTGGAGATACCTCAAAGAGCTAAAAATAGAAATACCATTTGATCCAGCAATAGCATTATTAGGCATCTACCCAAAAGAGCAAAAGACATTCTATAATAAAGACATCTGCACCCAAATGATTATGGAAGCACGATTCACTATTGCAAGGATGTGGAAACAACCCAAGTGCCTGTCAATTCATGAGTGGATTATTAAAATTTGGTATATGTATACAATGGAATATTACTTAATTATAAGAAATGATGGTGATCTAGCACTTCTTATGTTTTCCCAGATATAGCTTGAACCCATCCTCTGAAGTGAGGTAACACAAGATTGGAAGAATAGGCTCCACTTGTACTCACCATCAAATTGGCACTAACTGATCAACACTGTGGTGCTTACACGGTAATAATATTCTCCAGGGATTAGGGGATACAGATCTCTTGATTACTTATCTGTAGTTGGAAGTTTTCTTTTGAACAGATATTTGAGATTCATTATAGGTTCACAGGGCTAAGTTTCTTCTCAAGGAGCCTCTTCTTCAGCTTCACCTAAAGCTACCCTCTGCTTTTCTGACACATAAAAAGTGAAGGGTTTTATTAGATCTGGAATACCCAGAACGGGGGCAGTAGTTAGGGCCACTTTTATGTTTTCAAAGGCCTTCTTTAGTTCCCCTCTCCATTCCAAGAGCTCAGTATCTGGTCTTTTGGTGGTCTCATAAAGAGGCTTGGCTATAAGTCTGAAATTGGGTAGCCAGATCCAGCAGAACCCTGCCATTCCTAAGAAAGTTTGTAAATGTTTCTTAGTGCGGAGGGTGGGGGAGCATTAGATTTAGTATAGCTTGTTTGCTTTGGTTCAAGATTTCTTTTTTTGCCTGAGGAAATAATGCATCCTAAGTAGTTAACTTGCTGTAAAGATATTTGGACCTTGTTTTGTGATACCTTATAACCTCTTTAACCCATAAACTTGAGAGTAGCCACGGAATTCTGACGGGAGAGATCTTCAGTAGGATTGAAGATTAAGATGTTGTCCACATATTGGAGTATAATTCCTTCTCTGAGATTCAGGTCACTTAGGTCTTTCTCTAATGCCCAGGCGAATAAAGGAGGACTGTCCCGAAAAGCCCTGTGGAAGGACTGTCTAGGTGTATTATTGGGTTTTCCTGGTACTGGGATTAGTCCATTCAAATGCAAACAAGTACTGGGAGTCTGGGTGTAGGGGAATCCAAATAACATTTTAAAATTTTTCTGACTTGGACTCAATGAAATTGCTTTTATCCTGAGGCCCTGCAAACATACGTTGTGACATACAAACTCCAGATGAAAAAATTTTCACTGTCTACTTCCAGTTAGCTGAAGATGCTTCTTGGAGTTTAACATGTAGACCCCTCAACTGCATGCCCTATATACTTTAAGAAAACTTGTTTATGGTGCTGGGAAAATTGAATAGCCATATACAGAAGAATGAAAAAAGACCCCTATCTCTTACCATTCACAAAAATTAATTCAAGATGGATAAAAGACTTAAATGTAAGGTATGAAACCATAAGAATTCGAGAAGAAAGTATAGGAAAAACTCTTCTAAATATAGGCCTAGGTAACGAATTTATGACCAAGACCCCAAAGGCAATTATAGCAATCACAAAAATAAATAAATGGGACTTGATTAAATTAAAAAGCTTCTGCATAACTAAGGAAATAATCAACAGAGCAAATAGACAACTTACAGAATAGGAGAAAATATTCACAAATTATACATCTGATAAAGGGCTAATATCCAGTATCTATAAAGAACTCAAACAAATCAGCAAGAAAAAAATAGACAACCCTATTAAAAAGTGGGCAAAAGATCATGAACAGAAGTTTTCCAAAGAAGATAGACAAATGACCAATAAACATATAAAAAAAATCCTCAGCATCACTAATCATCAGGGAAATGCAAATCAAAACCATAATGAGATATCACCTTATCCCTGTTAGAATGGCTTTTATTAAAGACTCTAAAAACAATGCTGTCATGGATGCAGAAAGAAAGGAACACTTACACACTGTTGGCAGGACTGCAAATTAGTACAACGTCTATGGAAAACAATATGGAGATTCCTCAAAGAACTAAAGGTAGATCTACCATTCGATCCAGTAATCCCACTACTGGGTATCTACCCAAAGGAAAAGAAGTCTTTTTATCAAAAAGACAGCTGAACTTGAAATGTTTATTGCAGTAAAATTCACAATTGCAAAGATGTGGAATCAACCCAAGTACCCATCAATTCATTAACAAATTGATTGGATTTGTTAATCCAATCCAAGTGGATTAACAAAATGTAGTATATATATACCATGGAGCACAACTCAGCCATAAAAAGGATGAATTAATGCCTTTTGTAGCAATTTGGATGGAACTGGAGACCATTATACTAAATGAAGTATCTCAAGAATGGATAAACAAACACGACCTGTACTCTTTAACAAATTGGAACTAACTGACGAGCACATATGTGCATAGGGGGAAGTAAAAGTCATTGGAGAGCAAGCAGTGGGGAGGAGGCAGAAGGGGAGGGGCAAAAACCTACCTAACAGGTACAATGAACACTGTTTGGGTGATGGGCACACTTACAACCCTGACTCAAGCATTATAAAAGCTATCCATGTAACAAAAACAATTATACCCCCTTAATATCTTTAAATAAAAAGAAAATATGAGATGATATGTTTAAATTTACTTTTTTTCCCATGTATCCCAATCAGGTTTTTTTCACTCCTTTGTCTATCTCTAACAACCTCTAACATAAATTTCTCTAAAACTGTAAGCTTGGCTTTTTAATACGTGGACTTTTTAGTTTCAAAGTGGGGACTGAAGTTAATCAGAACTATTTTTGCCCCCAAATAGGACATTTTGACATTCTGGATTGACTGAAGAAACCTCAAGGTCTCTTTCACCATCCCCACCACCACCGCCTTCAACCCTCCCAAAATTATTGAAGTTTCTTTATCTGCCTGAGATCTGGGCCCACCTAGGAAAACAGTTGTCCTTTTCTTCCCCAGGGGTGCGACCATACCCGAACAGACTTTTTAAGAAAATCATGTCCAGTCTCTCAGACTCACTTAAATTCCTAAAAGGGAACTATTTACCAGTTAATCTTCCTTCCCTATCCATTCATCCTCCCTGGTGGTCCTTTTTGCCCCTCAACAGAATTCCTATTCCCCACCTTCCATAACCCATTTTACCAGAAAGGCATATAAGCTTCTGAACCCCATTGGGGAGTTAAATCTTTATTTTCTGAGGGTTCTCATAAATAATGTTAATCCCCTTTTTGTGAGTTGATTTTTCATTAAGCCTTCCATGGGTGAGGGGGGAGTTTTCCCTGTGCTCCAACAATATCAATTAGCCTATGGTAAAATTGGTTTCATTATACATTGTTTCACTTAAAGTTGCAGTATCCAAGAACCTATCTACAACATTGAGTGAGGACCTACTTAGTCTTTTTTGGAGAAATGTCTGTTCTATTCTGTGAGGACCAAGGGAAAACTTCCCTTTCGCCTTCTGAAGATTCACTGAAAAATCAATTCACAAAAGGCAGATTAATAGCAGAAAATACATACCAATTTATTAATGTGTACACAGGGAGAACCAGAATGATTACTCATCACTCAATAAAGTGTAGAGGCTTATATACCATCTTGAGGTTACAGAAAGTATAGGTGCTCTGAGCATGGCCAAAACCAGGTTATGGTGGTAAATCAGATTCTAGTGGCAAGACAGGTTATGGGAGCAATAGAAGAGGAAGCTTGGCTAGCAAAGGTGGTCTTGCTATGTAGGTGACACCTCACAGGTGGCAGCCCTCAGAGAGAATAGATGATAAATGTTTCTTTCAGACCTTTTAAGATTTCAGATTCTCAGTGAATCTTTCCTATATCTGGCAAGGGAAAGCCTGGCTCTTCAAAACAGATTGTCTACAGATGCAAATTTCCCCCACAAAAGACAGTTCTGCAGGGCTACTTCCATTTGCTGGCCCTCTGACAGCCATCTCAAAATGCCTAAAAGATGTATGTTTTGGGGTAAAATATTTTTATTTCCCTAGTTCCTTTGTCTAATTTTTAATTGGCTTATTTGTCTTTTTATTATTGGATTATAAGAGTTCTAGAAGTAATAGCTTTAACTTCAAGATACTGGGCAACATTTTGAAAAGTTCTTCTTAATCCCAGTGAAATAAAAGATGCCCATCTATAACCCCTGGGAAATTTTTATGAGTCTTCAAATACTGCAAGGATTTATAGAGGTAATTAGTTCCTTGATTTGATTCCTTTAGGGTTTTCACATGCAGTCAAATGATCACTTCTACAACAGAAAAGCATCTCACTTTAATCCAAAGCAGTAGTCAAATGGCCATCTTATTTTGTTACCCCACAATTTTACTATTTCTCTGTACAATTTCCCTTGGCTTTTTTATTGTTTTAGATTAGTGTTTAATTCTTTGCCAAATGTTTATATCTATTTCCACTATTCACTTGTTCCACTTGTTCCTGTTTGGTTAGAATCATTGAGTTTTATAATTACATCATTTACTCCTAGGTCGTGGCCAATTTTGATTCATGTCAAATTAACTCACATTTGATTAATGTTAAATGCATTCAAGGTTATTAATGAGAAATAGTGTTTGGAATTTATAAAGCAGTTTCTGCATAGAAAGCATTCCTCAGATAATAATTAATTATAATTTCCAATATCCTTGAAAAATGGATTTATTATTAATATTATTTGTCCTGATGTCAAACTCCATGAAGTACTCACTTGACATGAATGTCTAATGTGATATAAGTTAATTGAGAAGAACCTTCGCTTTTCAACTTGTAGGCAACTGTTTATCTCAATATTATATTACTAATCTCTTGGCAGATTTTTTTTTCAGAAGCAATACATCAAAATGTTACTAAAACTGATAAATTATACCTTGTCTTAATAGAGGAACCATGAATAAAAATCTTCCCCATGGCATCTGATTTCAAGATAAAAAGAAGGAGAAATAATTCAATTTTTTTAAAAGTTTCAAATTTAAATGTCTTGAGAAATAATGAATCTATTTAAAGCACTCTGAATTTCAAGTGGGTTATTTGAATATGTAACAATGGAACAAATTCAATGATTACTTAGGATAAGGTGAGTGCTAGGAACCACAAGAATTTAGTTCTAATTCAAACTCTGACATTAAGTACTTTGGTGATGTTTGGACAGTTCTCCTAACCTCGATATTTTACCTAGTCAGGGGTCATCGTAAGTCAGATCCATAAAATGAGAGATAGTAGTCCAAATGCAAGCCCTAATTATTGATTGTTTGGCCCACATAATGTATTTTTTAAAAAAATTTAAGGCCAACAGTACTGGCTTACATCTGTAATCCTAGCACATTGGGAAGCTGAGGTGGGAGAACTGCTTGACCCCAGGAGTTTGAGACCAGCCTTGGTACCATAGTGAGACTCCATCTTTACAAAAAATTTCAAAAAATCAAGTCAGGTATGGTTGGTACATGCCTGTAGTCCCAGCTACTCAGGAGGCTGCAGTGGGAAGATCTCTTGAGCCTAGGAGTTTGAGATTACATTGAGCTACAATAGTGCCACTGCACTCTAGCCTGGGTGACAGAGCCAGACCCTATCTCTAAAAGAAAAAAAATTTTTTGAGCTAGTTGCCAACATTTTTTAAAATGACAGATTATACATGCCAATTCATGGAAATATAAAGTGACTTGGCAATAGCAGTTCACAGCCCTGACTGACATTTGTTTGGGAGTAGATGCTCCCCCTGTAACACTAAGCATGGCTGTGTAGATGCCACACCTGGCCCACATTACTCATTGATGTTGCCTGCCCAGTTTATGTAATCACTTGAGTTTACTACAACAAAAGCTGGGATAGTTTAGGCTTTTTTTCCTAAAATATCTATGGTATCTGTGGTAGAATTCTAATATGGTCCCCAAGATTCCTCCTGCCAATGTATATCCCTTATATAATCCCCTCTCCTTCAATATGGTCTGGACTTGTGAATATGACAGGACATCACTCTCATGACTATGTTATATTAGTGACAAAAGAGCTATTATTGGTGCAATTAAGGTCCCTAATCAGTTGACTGTGAGTTAATCAAAGGGAGATTATCCTAAATGGGCAAGGCCTAATCTGTTGAGTTTGTAAAGCAACAAGAAACAGTAACAGATGCTTTCCTGTTGATCTTGAAGAACAAGCAAATGCTCATGTTATGAATTGCTTATGGAGTAGGGTGGCCTCTAGGAGCTGATATCCTACAACTTCAAGGAACTGAATTCTACCAATAACCTGAATGATCTTGGGAAGAAGACCCTGAACATCAGAGGAGACCTAATCGCCAGCCAATACCTTAATTTCAGCCTGGTGAGACCCTGAACAGAGTATCCAGCTATCTTATAACCAGAGTCCTGACCTAAAGAAACTGGTATAATAAACATGTATTCTTTAAAGCCCTTAATTTTGTGGTATTTGCAAATTTCTATCTGCAGCAATAGAAAACTAATACAGTATCCATGAAGGCGAAGGAAACCAAAAATATTTCACCCCAAAATATACCCTTTGGCATATTTCAAGATGGGTATTCAGAGGGGCTACAAACATAAGAATAGTTAAAAAGCTGCCTTTTGTGGGGGAGATTTGCACCTGTAGAGAAAATGTTCGTATTCCCTTTCAACAGTGAAGGTGAAGATATTTAAGTGTTAACCATCTTGCCCTCCTTTGAGTTTTCATATTTTTGTATGACTCCTGAGCGCATGTGCACAAATAATAAATTTGTGTACCTTTTTTCCTGTTACTCTATTATCAGTTTATTTTATAGACTCAAATCATGGAAACTTCGTGTAGGGGAGGGGGAGGAAATTCACTTCACCTCTACAAAGAAGTAATGAGAAGAATACATATTTGCAAGTTAAGAAATATGTCAAGAAAATGAATTCTTTAATAAATAATGTATATTTCATTTAAAAAGAAATCAGTGACTATACAGGGATAGTACAAAGGCGTTTTTTGGGTGATGGGACTGTTCTATATCCTGATTGTGTAGTTATACAAATCTATTAATGTGTTAAAATCCATAGAACCCCCAAAGAGAAAAAAAATTCAATATTACTACAAGATAATTTTTAAAAAGAATGGGATGACTTAAGGTCAGGATCTGAGAGGATAAGTATACTGAGTTTTTAAATAAGAGTTTTTCTTATTATATTTATTTCTCAAAGGCTAAAGGTATGAATTATGCAATTAGTAGGAATTGTTAAGGAAATTAACCTTACCTCTTTTTTCAATTAAATTCATGCTTGTGCTATATTATATTGCAATGCACTTGATCTATAACATTTAAAGTCAGTTCAGGTATTTCAAGCCTGCATGTTATGCCTTTCCAATTAAAATATAAACTCAACAAAAGAAAGAACTGTGCATTTTTGTTGTCACTGTGTAACATCTAAGGGCAATTCTGGTGCTGTGTTATCTTCTCAATCAGAAATTTAATGGGAAAATATTAGAGGCATTCCTACTAGGTCAAGATGCCTTATAAAGGATCATGATAAGGCAAAGATGCCCACTATCTCCACTACTACTTAACATTATTTTTGTGATATTTACCTGATCTAATTAGATTAGAGAAAACAGAGATGTAAAAATGTGAAAAAAATAAACCATCTCTAGTTGCAGATTACATGATAATTCCTGGAAACTTTTATAGATTCAATAATGAAACCAACTGTGATACTAAGAAATACTGATATATATTTGGTATTTGTCCTCAGTTCTTGGCACAAGAACTTCTAAAACCCTTGGAATTTCCTGAGTGATAGGGTGAGAGGCATATCTTTTGTTATTCATAAAAAGCCCCTTTAAGACATACCTGAGTTTATGTGAATGAGATCACTCTTGGTAGGCCCCTAGATAGCTTCAGGATGGGGTCTGGTTACCAGAGGAACCTACCATGTGATTAGAAGATGGGAACTTTCAGCTCCAACCCCAGTCCTCCAGGGACAGAAGAGGGGTTGAAAATTGAGTTCAATCACCAATGGCCAATGATTTAGTGATAACTATGTAATGGAATTTTCATAAAAACCCCCAAACAACAAGATTTGAGAAGCTTCTAGGTTGAACACATCTAGGTCCTGGGAGGGGTAGCACACCTAGAGAGGGAGAGCAGGGAGGCTCTGTGCCCTCCCCCCATACCTTGCCTATGTATCAACTCCATTTGGCTATTCTTGAGTTGTATCCTTCTTAATAAATCTGAAATTGTAAGTAAAGTCCTTTCCTGATTTCTGCAAGCTATCCTAGCAAATTATTGAACCTGAAGAGGAGGGAGTTGTGGGAACTCTTAACTTTTTAACCAAGTTGGAGAGAAGCAGGGGTGCTCTGAGTACTGTGGGAGCCAGAGGTTAAGCGAAAATCACTGACATAAGGAAGATTTATTAATAGGGAAAATGGCATACAAATTTATTTAACGCGTATACACAGGAGGCTTTAAAATGAAGACCCAACCCTGCAGTGGGGTTCAGAAGTTGTGTAACATCTTGAGGTTACAAAAGAATGCAGGCTCAGAGCATGGCCAAAAACAGGTTATGGTGGTAAATCAGGTTTTAGTGGCAGGACAGGTTATGAAAGGGAGAAAGGAAGAGGCTTGGCTGGCAAAGGCAGTATTGCTATATAGATGACACCTCACAGGTAGAAGCCCTCAGGAGAAAAAACATAGTAAATGTCTCTTCTCAGACCTTTAAAGGATTCAGACTCTCAGTGAATCTTTCCTGGATCTGGACAAGGGAAAGGCTTATTACCGAAAGTTCAGCACTTGTCCATGAGGCTGAATCAGAGAGAACGAAGAATTACGACAAGTGGTTTAAGGAAAAGGAAAGAGAAGTGTATTAATTTGCTAGCAAATAAGGAAGGCAGTGGACTAGCCTCTCAAAGACTGCCATCCTGACTTTCAGCAGAAAAACAGAACTTTTTAAATGTGGGAGTTTTGGTGGTTGGGCTTGGGTCTATGTGACAGGTGTCACGTATTGTGGCTTTGGGCTAATGTTGTTTATAATTGGTGATGATCTCATGATCCTTATCCAGACAATTCTGTTGAGCCATCTCCTGTGGTTTAAGGTAGTAGAAAACAAGCAGCAAAGAACGTTTCTTTTTCTTATTTTTTTTTCCTTACTCCTTTCACCATCAAAGAAGAAAACTTTTTTTCTGCCCCTTTGATTATTGGCCTCAGGGAGGAATGCAGGTTTTAATTTCCAAAAAGTGTGGGGTGTTTTAAATAGATAACTCATGAAACATTTCATTGCCCTTTTTCAGACCTTTACCTCTGCGTTAATGCAGATTCTCCACAGATATACGGCTGCAAATCTTCTGCACAAAAGATAGCCTTACAGGTTTACTTCAAAATATGTCAATGAAATATATTTGGGGTAAAATATTTAGATTTTCCTCAGTATCCAATGCCTGTGACTGGCATCTGAAGTGAGAGCAGTTTTGTGGGACGGAGCCCTTAAACCTATGGAGTCTGACACTAACTCTAGCTAGTTAGTGCCAGCATTTAATTGAATTGTAGGACACCCAGTTGGTTTATGGAGAGTTGGAGGATCATTTGTTGGTATAGAAAAACTACTCCACATATTTGGTATCAGAAATGTCATTAGAGTAAAAATGGTTTAGAACACCACAAATAATAAAAGAGTTCAGCAAAGTAGCAGCTGAAGGAAATTAGAAATATTTTACCCCAAAATATGGCACTTTGATATGCTAGACTGAGAGAAGAAGCCTCAAGGTCTCTCTGACATCCAACCCCTGCCCCACCATTTGCACTCCCAAGTTAAAGTTTCTTTATCTTGCTAATATCCAGACCCACCTAGGACAACAACTGTTCTTTTTTTCTCTTTCCTGTAAGACCAGGTGTGGGATCACATCTGAACAAACTGTTAAAGAAAATAATGTCCTGTCTCTCAGACTCATTCAAATTCCAAAGAGAACTATTTACCAGTTAATATTTGCTCCCCATCCATTCCTCTTCCCTAGCAATCCTTTATTGCCCCTCAATAGAATTCCCCCTTTTCCTCTTCCCATAACCCATTTTACCAGAAAAGCCTATAAGTTTCAAAACCCCACTGGGGAATTGACTTTTCATTCTGAGGGTTCACATGTATACATGTTAAATATAAATTGGTATCCTTTTCCTCCTATTAATCAGTCTACTTCATATAGTGATTTTTCAGTGAATCTTTATGGAGCCAGGGTATTTTTCCCCTAGAGTTTGGCAAACCTTTGGGGAACCAGGGGCCTTTGGTCCCTACACAGCATATAACACTAACATGTGAAAATTAGTAACATTTACATATGCAAATAATAGCCATTTAGAAGATATAATAAGTAACCCTGTAGTCCCACCTATGGGGGAAGTTGAGGCAGGAGAATCATTTGAGTCCAGGAGTTTAAGACCAGCCTGGGCAACATAGCAAGACCCCATCTCTTAAAAAAAAAAGATATAACAAGTAAGAAAAATCCCACTTACAATAATAACAATAAAGACAAAATATTTCAGAATAAATCTAACAAGAAATGGTCATAACTAAAATTTATATGTTAGTTTCCAATTGATACTGTAGCAAACTACCACAAACTTAGTGGCTTAGATACCACAAATTTATTACCTTAAAGTCCTAGATATCTGAAGTTCAAAATATTAAGAATTGTGCTATAACCAAGGTGTCCACAAAGATTCATTGATTTCTGGAGGCTCTTCAGAAGAATCTGTATTCTTGCGTTTTCCAGGTTCTACAGGCTGCTCACATTCTTTGGCTCATGGCTTCCTTCTATCTTCAAAGCCAGCAATTGTAGGTCTAGTCTTTCTCACATTGCATCGCTCTCAAGGACTCTTCTGCCTCCTCCTCCACACATAATGACCTTGTGATTATGTTGACCCTGTCCAGATAATTCAGGATAATCACCCTATTTTAAGATCAGCTAATTGGCAATCAATTTTATCTGTTACCCTAATTCCTCTTTGCCATATAATATAACATTTTCACATATCCTGTGGATTAGGACATGGGGATCTTTGGGAGGCCATTATTCTACCTAGTGCAACTTGCATGAAGAAAAATATATAAACACTCCTGAAAGACATAAATAAATGAATAACAAGAAAATCTGAACAAATTTCAAGAAGTTTCT
Source organism: Lepilemur ruficaudatus (assembly GCA_963574885.1). NCBI lineage: Eukaryota > Metazoa > Chordata > Mammalia > Primates > Lepilemuridae > Lepilemur > Lepilemur ruficaudatus. Next base: position 10,982 of record CAUYRT010092008.1, on the reverse strand, counting down.
TGTTCTTGGTTAAGACTTTTCAATATCATGAAGACATCAGTTCTCCCTTAACTCAATGTATAACTGTAATACTAGCCCAGTAAAAATTTCAACAAGTTTTTTTTTTAAATGGAGCTAGACAAGTTGATTTCAAAGTTCACATGGAAAAATAAAAACACAAAATAAGTTAGCTAAACATTGAAAAATAGCATTTCTGAGAGAGGATGGACACTAGCAGACATTAAAACATACTAGAAAGTTCTATTAAAACAGTATATTGCTAGTGCATGGATAAATACATCAGTGGCATAAAATAAAAATTCCAGAAATATAATCAAATATATTAAAATCTAGTATATGGTTAAGGGTGGTATCTCAAATCATTATCTCAAGACACATATGAATAAACTCCCAAATTAGAGATCTAAATGTAAAAAATAAAATAACACAAGTACTAGAAAAAAGCAAAGGTGAATAAATTGCTATATATAGAAAGAAGGTTCATTTAAGCAACATTTAAAATCTAGAGGAAACATAAGAGAAAACACTAATAGATTGGACAACATAAAATTTAAAAACTTTTACTTGGCAAAAACCACTATAAGAAAATTAAAAAAACAAATGCACTGGGAGAAAATTTTTGCAATATATACTACAGGTGAAGGGCTAATATTCTTAATATATAAATAACTTTTAAAAATTGAAAAAAAGAACAAAACCCACAAATAAAATGAGCAAAAGACATAATGAGACAATTCACAAAAATAGCTATAAAGCTGGCCCTTAAACATATAAAAAAGATGTTCAATATTATTCATAATCAGAGAAATATAAACTAAAACTACACTGAGAAAGCATTTCTCACCCAACACACTGGTTAAAATTCAAAAGCTATAGAGCACATTCTGTTGATGAGGCTGTAAGAAATATGCACTCATACATCACTGGGGATAATACAGAATAAAGATGAATTTGGAAATATCAAATAATATTGTATATGCATTTATATGATCCAGAAATCTCATTTATAGGAATTTATCTTGAAGGTAAATACAAAAATATGTATGCATAGATTATTCACTTCAGCATTATTTGTAATTGGACACTTCCTAAATATCCAAGCATAAACTATCATACATACAATGGAGTACTCTGCAATTATAAGAAAGAATGAGAGAGATTCTCTTTGATGTTATAAAGAGCAATTTCAAGGGAAATAATATTAAGTGATAAAAGCAAGGTGCAAAAGAGCATAAATGTTACATTTTGTGTAAGAAAGAAGGAAAAATAAAAACTCATAGGCACATCTTGTCATTACAAAAACAAATAACAGAAATGATAAACAAGAAAATAATGAAGTTTTAAAAATGATTACCTATTCAAGGTTGGAGGGAGGATGGAGTGAAGGATATAGGTGAGAGTAACACTTCTCTGAGAGTACCTTTTTGTACACTTTTAGCTTTTTTAAGCATGTTAATATCCTATGGACCTTTTTTATTTCAAAAATAAAATTAAGTCAATAAGTGCAAGAACAGGAAAATAAAACTTAAACCTGAAAGAAAACTGAAACAAATTAACCTGATTTTATGTCAAATAAATACCAGAACCACACTCAGAGAGGAAAACAAAAACAAAAACCTAACATAAATAACTTATGAACACAGTCAGTATCTTACTATATACCCTCAGTTTGGGGTAGGGAGGAGGCTAGGGGAAGGAAAAAGAACCGCAAACAAATTGCGAACTCTTAAGGAGGCCTCTTTATGTAGTGGTATGACAAAGCAATTCTGAAACTACTTTGGACATATAATAGGACGCAGCAAATGAATTAATGTGTTGATATTGTTGGGAGCAAGGATTCTCGATAAAGAAGAAAGGACGTACAAATACAGAATGGGGGAAGGCAAGAAAGAATCCCGTGGGAAGGGATTAGAACTGGAGATATCAATCCCTTCAATGGGATTCTTTCTTGTAATGTGTACTCACGATTTCGAAAATGTTTGCATATATGAACATACGTATATAGTAGTTATCTACTGATGCATAACAATTACCCTAAAAATTTAGTAACTTAAAACAACAAATATTTACTGTCTCATAGCTTCTGTGGCTCAGGAATCTGGGAACAGCTTTATTGAGTGGATCTGACTCACTGTCTCTCATGAGGTTGAGATAAGGCTGTTAACTAAGGCTGCAATCATCACAAAGGTTGCTGGAGGCACTTCCAAGCTCACTGAAATGGTTGTTGGCAGAGAGCTCCAGTTCTTCACTATGTGAACCTCTCCATGGACACTCACAATACGGCAACTGGCCTCCCCTAGAGAGAGTAAAGAGAGAGAGAGAAATCAAAATGGAAGCCACAGTGTCTTTTATTCCCTAATCTCAGAAGTGACACACCATCACTTCTGCCATGTTCTGTTGGTCACATAGAACAGACCTCATATAATTTCATATGTACACAAGGGTATGAATACCAAGAGCTAAGGATCATTGAGGACCATCTTGGAGGGTGGCTATCATAATGCCAATGTATGTATATATGTACCTATTTGTGTGTGTTTATTTGTATGTATGTATATGTTTGTGTGGGTATACGTGCATATATTTCCCAGCTCTGTCTGCTGAAAGGGCCAAGAAGCAGACGTGCCAGTAGCAATCAGAATAATCAGTATACCTGACATCCAAATTTTAGTCTCTAATATCATTCCTCTCTGAAAACAACTCAGGCTTTTTGGAGAAGTGGCTGATTCCAGGGTTTGGGCAGGTGCAGGTTAGGTATAAGATGATACAGGAACATGTAGTTATTCCAGAAAGTAAAGAAGTACTCAGAACCATGATTGGGCATTCTACAAGGGCACAGAAGCCAGCTGAATAGATTCCCACTCACCAAATCTGGGACAATTTGAATACCAAAATCAATAAGTAAACAATGAGTTATAAATCATTGAAAAAATACAAACTCGTGAGTCCTTATTGATGATAGATATATGATTGGTAAGTAGATGGACAGATAGAGAGATAGATAATAGGGAATAAGTGACTTCTCTCGCTTAAAGTGGAATGATAGGGACTTACTGGTAAATGTAGAGGGAGTACTGGATTTGTGATATCATCATTTGCAAGCATAGTGATAAAGACTGGATTATACAAGAACCATCAATGCATGCTAAACCTAGGAGGAAATTTAGTGAGGAGCAGGATATTTGCTTATTCTTAAAATACCTCCCTACTGCTTGCTGATTGTGATTGAGGGAAAAACCCCAGTAATTACAAAGTGGAGAAATTGGGCAACACCTTGATCAGGTGATCAAAATCAGCATCATCCATGAGGGACAGGTGCACATTGTGAGCTTCCAGGTAATATATCCTGAGAATGCAACATCACTGTCCTACGCAGTATTATGTCAACAATGCAAAACTTTAATCTAATCAAGAGGAAACATTAGACAAACACAAAATGAAGAACTTTCTATTTAAAAAAAAGTATGTAGCGGGATAATAGTCTTTAAAAATGTCAATGCCATAAAAGAGAGAAAGGCTGTGGAAGTTTTCCAGATTGAAAGAGGCTAAAGAAGCATGAGAGTTATATGCAATTTACCCAGCTTTAGACTTAATCCTGCACTGAAGGAGGTAAATGTGCTATTGGTCAGCTGGAAAAATTGAAATATGGGCAGTAAATTACATAAAAATATTGTGATAGGAAAAAAACAACACTATTGGCTTTTGGTGTTGATCAGAGATTTGTTTGAACCCTAGCTCTATCACCCCTGAATATGTGATTTCTGGATCTTGGTACCTCATCCGAAAATAGGGATAATTAAATCAATCTCATGTCATTATAACGCAAGGATCACTTAGCCAAAGTGCCTGGAACGGAGTAGGGCTTCAATAAATGCCTTATCTTCCACAGTACAAATAGCACCTGGTAATTATCTGCTTAGTTTTCTCCATGTAGAAAATCAAGTGTGATCACTATTTCTATTCTCTCCATTCTAGTAGTATGAAACAGTTAAATAATTTCTTTAAGCATATATCTTACCACCACGGAGTAGTTAAGGCCCTTGTGGTCTTGTTTTTCTCAGCTACTTTACTGTTTTGTGTTGGCTATCTAGCCCTGCCATTTGATAACTACCTGCTAAAACCTGTTTTGATTATTTACGGAGTGTGAGATGCCTGCCGAACACAAAACAAGACATGACACCAACCCAATAAGCTGGTTGTATTAATGCCAAGACCGTCTTTTCTTGTGTCCTTTGGCTTCTATTTTGGGCATTCTATAAAGGTCATTCTTCAGAAAGATAAGCAATATTTCAATAAATATATGATTGAATTAGAATTTGAACAACCACAATCTTTAACTGATTCCTGGGATTTCTTAGAATAATGGAACTTATATTGAAGGAGACTGTATAATTCCCTATGAAAATTTTTGCCTTTTTAGTAACAACGGTAATTCACTAAGAGCATGAACAGTCAGTCACTAAGAATCAGCACATAGCACAAAATACAACAGATCAGAATCTCTGGATTTTTCACCAAACTGTACCACATACATTGCCTTCTCTGATTTGCTGATCCCTTGAGGCAGGATAAGATCCCCCTGTGCATCCACTGTGCTTCCAACTTACTTCAATCTGCAAGGCCTCTCAGGTGTACTTGAAAGGATAGAAATTCATGGATATATATTTTTAAATGTATCCTTTTATTTTGAAAATAATTAATATATTCACTTAGTTCAATATTCAAAAGACATATGGTGTAAAGTCCTCCTTGAACCTTTGCTCCCAAGCCACCCAGTTACCCTCTCCAGAACAATCAATGACATGAGTTTCTGGTATATTTTTCTAGGCATATTTTGTGCTTCTACAAGCAGATATTAATATACACTCTGCCCCTCTTTTGTGGATGATAGCATGCTATACACACTGTCCTGAACCCTGTTTTTATTTTTCACCCAACAATATATCTTGCAGATCATTCAATATCAGCTCATAAAGAACACTCCCATTTTCCCTGGGGTTGAGAGCATTTTGTTGCATGACTTTACCATTATTTAACCTGTCCACTACTGACAGACATTTAGGTTGATTTCCATATGTTGCTCTTGCAAACAATGCTGCCGTATATATCCTTGTGTATGGGTCAATTTGAAAATGTTTGAACACATTTATAAAATTTTAGAAGTAAAATTGCTGAGTCAAAGAAAATCCAGTTGTAAATATGACAGATATCATCAAATCGTCCTCCATAAAAGTAGCACTGACATATTTTGGATTTTTTCCCCTCCAAATCTTATGTTGACATTTGATCCCCAATGTTAGAGGTGGAGGCTGGTAAGAGGTGTTTGGGTCACAGGGGAGGATCACTCATGAAGGGGTTAGTGCTGTCCTTGAGGTAATGAGTGAGTTGTTCTCATTCTATTAGTTCCCTGAGAGCTGGTTGTTTAAAAGAGTCTGGCACCTTCCTGCCACTCTTGCGTCCTCTCTTGCCATGTGATCGGCACACGCTAACTCCCCTTTGCCTTCTAGCAGGAGTGGAAGCTTCCTGAGGCCCTCACCAGAAGCAGATGCTGGTGCCATATTTCTTGTACAGCCTGCAGAACCATGAGCCAAATAAACCTCTTTTCTTTTTAAATTGCCTAGCTTCAGGTGTTCCCTTATATCAATGCAGACAGACTAAGCCAGGTACCAGTTTTCATCCCCCTATAATATAGAAGTGTCCTTGAAATCTCTTTGATCTTGCCACATAGCGTTAACATCCTTTTTGACCTTAGACAATCTGATAAGCAAAAAAATGCTATTTTAATAAAGTTTGTTTGCATTTCTCTTGAAATGGGATTGCACATTGTATGTATGTTTAAGACTCACTTGTACTTCTTTTTTCTGTGACCTGTAAGTTCATATCCTTAGCACATATTTTTCTTATGGATCTTTTCCTTTTTGACTTTAGGGAGTCTTATATAATTATTAATTGTGTATAGATAAGAAAAATTAAACCTTGGTCTATGATTTGACCTGCAAATATTTTTTCCAAGTTTATTATTGTAGAGAAACTATATTACCTATTTTTACAGTTTATTGAGTTGTAGCTTAAATTAGTGAATCTTTTTTTTTCTTACAAAGTGAAGACATTCACGTAACCACCACCCAGATCAAGAAACATGTTTTCAGCATTTATAGACGTATTTTCAATTGCAAGAAGTTCAGAAATAGATCTTTCAAACAGATGAATAATTCTGGACAAATTGGAGACTATAGACAATTAACATTTAAATTTTGATTAATTCTCTTCATTTATTTAATGGAGTTGTTTGGATAGTAATATCAAAAAGTTGTATTTTGTAGAGGAGCAGAAAGTTGTAAGGAATAATGATTTTTTTTTTTCCTGGCTAGATTGCATCTTTTCACACTAGCCTACTCATCTTCTTCTCTGATGAGGTAAAACACACACATACAACAAGTGCTATGAATGGAGCCCTGAAGAATGTTAATTTTAGATGGGCCCCAGAAGGATGATTCACCACTTTGCTGGTGGAGCAAAGATCTAGGGATGTTCCACTGTACTCAGATTTGTTGCTGATTACTTGAAGCTTTCTGATGCATTTTAAATAATATGGAAGCTTTTCTCGTTTGGGTCAATGATTCATTCAAATGCTCATTTCCTCTAAGTATTCTTCTAAATGATTATCCATTGAAACTCTTTTTCGAGTTCAACACTGAGAGCCTTTGGCAGCAACATTCAAGCAAATAATTTCAAGGCTGAACACATAGCATCAAAAAGGCCTCTTTCAAATGTCTTGATTTTCAAAGGCATGCAGAAAGTTTGACCCCATACCATTACTGATAGCTATTAAGAGGGATAACAAAGGAAATCTTCTTTGAATACATACAATCAATCCAGCCACAATCCCAAATTAGTATAACTATATTTTGTCTTTCTAACTTCATTTTTAAAAAGAAAGCTCACACCCAACCCAGATTAGAAATACTTGAATTTATAGCAGATTGGTAACTCATGAAAATCACAAATGAGGACCAAAAAGCTCCAAAGTCAGGCAGTCCAAGTAAGCTATCCAAGTACAGCATGTTCTGGCCTAAATTTGATCAGTTCTGATTCTTACCTTAGGCTGAACCCCTGGAAAATCATGAAGAAAATGTATTAATTCTGTAAATTTAGGTGGGGTTTTTTGTTGTTTTGGCTGCTTTACATAGCAAACACACCAAAGACTCCTTTCTTGCACAGCATTATTTTAAACTACCATACCCTTTGTATATAAGACTTTCTAAAAATGTGATGAAATTAGAAAATCAAGAGTATAGAGATTAAGAGAATAACTAGAAACCACAATCACAATGTCTGTGACAATTTCTGACAAGGAAAGAGCTTCTCCTGCTGTGAGATAATTTCAACTCTTTTTTTGTAAGAAGCAGAATGTGAAAAAGTGGGAGCCAGAAACCCTGTGTTCATCTCCAGGACAAGAATAGCATTATTCTCATGGTCAATATTCAAATATGTACTCTGTGTAAGTGCTTTGAATAACTCAGAGCATCTTGCAAACTTTTGTAAGAATGAAGCAAACATCAACTTTTTTGAGACTAGTTCATGTTCCAAAATACCCAGTTCACTTGATCAAGGGCTAGGTCTCAGCAAAACACAAAGGCAGACAATGCTCTTTATCCCTATCTTCATTTTTTGCACCTTTGCCATATTGCTTGCATTCATGACCAGCACAAAGCATTGAGAATCCTTGGTGAAATGTCTCTTAATACATCTGCTCTTGGCTCTACCATGAAGAGGCAGTAAGGTGAAAGAAACATTGAACATATATCTAGGTTGTTATAGTCCTGACTCTGCAAGAAAGTATATGTCAGCTTAGATGTTTCTCTCTATAGTTTCTTTCTCAGTGGTCTCTAAGTACCTCAGGTCAAATGACTGACTACCAGACTGGCTAATTTATCACTCCCAAAGTAAGCTAAAACCCGAAAAGAGAAATCTGTCTTCCATGTCATCCTACTTGTTGGAATTGGTAGAAAGATAGAGAAAGCAAGGAGGAATCACAGAGGCACGCAGAAAGAGGGATGATGAGGAGAGAACATCAGAGGCTATATTGGGCTATTTCTGTTGTTTCTGCTCCTTCTAAAGATGCTACTACAAGCTAGAGGTGTCTAGAGGCTGAGTTTTATGGGTATATATGGCTTAATATGTTGCCGGGCTGAAAATATATTATTGACCCAGATTTCTACAGCCCTGATATTTCTTTTGATCTTTTACTGATACTATAATTATCTCTCACCTATCAAAATTTCAACCAAAGAACTGGCATAAAGACAGACATATAGACCTCTGGAATAGAAAGCCCAGAAGTAAACTCTCACACAAATAATCAAATGATTTTCAGCAAGGTGCCAAGACTATTTAGTGGGGGGAAGGACAGTCTTTTCAACAAATCATGCTGGGAAAACTGGATATCCACAAGCAAAAGGATGAAGTTAGACCCTCACCTAACACCACATACAAAAATTGACTCAAAATGGATCAAGGACCTAAACATAAGACCTAAAACACTTAGAAGAAAACACAGGGCAAAAACTTCATGACTTGGAATTTGGCAATGATTTATTAGATATGACATCAAAGACATAAGCAACAAAAGAAAAAATAGACAAATTAGACTCTAGAAAAATTAAAAACTTCTATGCATCAATGGACACACCATTCACAGAGTGAATAACCTGCTGAACAGGAGAAAATATTTGCAAATCATGTATCTGATAAGCTATTGATTTCCAGAATATGTAGAGAACTACAAAAGCTCAACAACAAAGAGCCAAACAATTACATTCAAAAATGGGCAAAAGGCTGGGTATGGTGCCTCACAACTGTAATCCTAGTACTTTGGGAGGCTGAAGTGGGAGGATTGCTTGAGGACAGGAGTTCAAGACCAGTGTGAGGAAGAGCAAGACCTGTCTCTACAAAAAATAGGAAAATTAGCTGGGCGTGGTAGCACAACTGTAGTCCCAGCTACCAAGGAGGCTGGGGCGAAAGGATTGTTTGAGCCCAGGAGTTTGAGGTTGCAGTGAACTGTGATTATGCCACTGCATTCTAGCCCAGGCAAAAGAAAACAGGGGGGCTGGGTGGGTGGGGAGCAAAGGACTTGAATAGACATTTTTTCAAATAAGATATATAAATGGCCAAAAAGCATATGAAAAGATGTTCAACATCACTAATCACCAGGGAAATGCAAATCAAAACCACAAAGTGGTACCACCCCACACCCATTCAGATAACTACTATTAATAAAACAAAGAACAACAAGTATTTGTAAGGACGTGGGGAAATTGGAACACCATGTACTGTTGATGGGAGTGTAAAATTGTACAGCCACTGTGGAAAACCATATGATGGTTCCTCAAAAAATTAAAAATAGGATGACGGTATGATCCAGCAATTCTATGTCTGGGTATATACCTAAAAGAACTGAAAATAGGGTTTCAGAGAGATATTTTTACACCCATGTTTATAGAAGTATTATTCACAATAGCCAAACCATGAAAGTAAGTCAAGTCTCCATCAACAGATGACTAGATAAGCAAAATGCAGTATATACAGTCAATGAAATGTTATTTGGCTTTCAGAAGGTTAGGAATTCTGATATATGCTATAACATGGATGAAACTTGAGGACATTATGCTATGTGAAATAAACCAATCACAAAAAGAAAAATACTGTATGATTCCACTTGTATGAGGAATCAAATTCATAGAAACAGGAAGCAGAATGGCGGTTGCCAGGGACTAGGGAAAGGGGGAAGTGTGTGTTGTTGTTCAATGGGTATTGGGTTATAATTTTGTAAGATAAAGAGAGTTCTGGAGATAGATGGTGATAATGGCTGTACAACAATACAAACGTATGTAATACCACTGAATTGTACACTTAAATGATTAACATGGTAAATTTTATGTGTGCTTTACCACAATAAAAAATATTGAAGAAAAAATTTCTCCTAAAGAATTAACAAATTAATTTTAACCAGGTAGTAGTTGCACTTTATATTAATACTTCAAATATGTGAAATGTGTGGCTATTAGGTGAGTAACGCAATAGACCACAAATGCCTTTGCCATTCTATGCAATCCACATTATTCATTAGAACTCAACACAATGTTTGTCTTATAGCAGATGTTCAATAAATATTGGTTGAATGAAAATTAAAATGTTTGTTGAAAGAAATTTTTTCTCCTTACTCCTTTTTTCCCCTTTGCTTAGTGGAAGAAAGAGAAATTAAAATCTGATTTCAGTAGAGTGTTAGAAAAAGGGATAGTCACAGGAATTATTCATCATGCTGAAATACTCATAGCTAGCAGCTGTGAGAAAAAGGTTTTTGATGACCACTGATTTGAATTCTGGAACTATCTTCTTCTAAGATAGAAGTTGTCAGCCCAGCTGCACACTGAAATAATCTTGGCCATTTGAAAAAAAATGCAGATGTCCAGGTCCTGCCCCAGAATAACTAAACCAGATCCTGAGCATTAGCCTGATTCATAATGACCCCAGATGGTTGTAATGCAGTGCAGAGTGCAGTTTCTGGGAGCAACAAATCTCCCAGAAACAGTTTAAGACAAGTTAGGACACCATTATTAATACAACATGGGGAATAAGCTAGAGACACATTAAGCTAGGGATATTATAACAATTTAGTGTTAATTATTGGAAAAGGTACCAAATTATCTTTTTAAGGGAGTGAATCATTTCTTTTATATATATATATATTTTTTACATGTAATTTACATATCATGTCTTTGTTTCTGTTTTTCTTTTTTCCTACAAGTTAATTCAACAATTGTCCTTATATGCAGTTATGCCCCATTTCCTGAGTCCATACCAAGGAGGCAGTAACAATACTTAGAGGCTGCTGATATCATTTGGTGACACTTGTGCTTTTGGCCAAGTTGTAACTGTAGCACACTCCCTCTTCAACACAGCCTATGCCTTAAAAAATAATA